>JANAVB010008799.1:652500-887774 GCA_029216955.1 Iris pallida
CTAGAAAAATTCCTAAAAATCCTAATAATTATTTTAAGGCTATAAATGACATTAAAAAAAAATTAATTAGCACTAATTTAACTAAAACTGAAAAACAGGGGCTGACAGTCCCATAAATGAGAATTCTGGGAAACCCAATAAATGGGATAAGGATTCAAAGAAGACTCTGTGATCATAAGAGTATATGTCACAAGTGATCAAAGAACCAAAGAAATATAGTGATACGCCATGTAAGTGAAACGCACAGAATATGTAGTACCCGATGCTCCCTGAAGGGATAACATCTCAAGAAGGGATCCATATAGTACTAATCCGTGTGACCAACGTGACAGTATCAAGTAAAGTAATTTAATGCAGGAAAATAATTCTAAACAGGATATGAAATGATCAGAGAATGTACTCGCCTGGTATCCTGAATGTCCGAAGAGAATATACTGTCCGAGGAGTGGTGTCTGTCTCCTATAGAACAGTACAAGTCACAACAAGTCTAAAATAAGGAAATAGACTGCTACAATGCATCTACATGAAGTTTGGGGTCAATCTAGGCTAAAGTCAACCTTTGGTCAACTCTAGTCAACTAGACTAGTCAAACTAGGTCAACTAGGTCAAACCTAAACCAAACAAGTCTATAATAGTCTAACTAGTCTATTCTAGGCCTAATCAAGACTAAACAAGTCTAACTAAACTCTCACTAGGCAAACAGACACACCATAGGCTAAGAACCCTAGGCTATAGGCTATATCATGCCTAAGCCAAACCACAAACACACATACACATAACAATATATATATCTAATATATTGTAGTACACTCATAACATATAGGCTACCTATATGTACATCCCACACACACACACACACACACATATATATATATATATATATATATATATATATATATATATATATATATATATATATATATATATATATATATATATATATATATCACTATTCACATATTCATATACGTAGATATATATAGGAAATCTATATATATAGGCACATACATATATATATATATAGAGAGAGAGAAAGAGAGGTAAAAGAGTAAGTGAGTATGTGTGTGTTTGGCATGTGTGTGAAAGGATATGTGTTAATGTTCTAAAACTTAGTGATAGGTAGGTGTATGTGACATGGGATACATGATGTCAAAGGGTGTATGAATGCATGTGTGTAAAAGGTTATAGGTTAGCTCAGTTTATAGAAATACATACATACATATTTATCTTGTATACATGCATACATACATATCATGTATATTACAATTACATGATACATACATGTATACTTGTATTATATTATACTTACATTCATGCATATTAGATACTTGTATTTATATTAACATATTGCAAACATTCATTTCATTCATGCATCTATACATTACCAACATATTTTATACATACGCATACATTGTATATTCATATCATTTCATATATTAACATAGAGACATACAAACATGCACACATCATATATTTCATACTTTGCATTACCTTACGTATCATGTTATATATTATCATTCATTCCTTTCATATATTACATTATCTTGCATGCTTGCATTCATATATTACATTATATATTACCTATATACATGTATTTTCTCCATTCATTCATGCTTGCATCATATACTCTACATTACCATACATGTTATCATTATATATTGTATTACAATATTTATACATTATGCATTCATATCTATCATTACATATATATCTTGCATTCATATCTAGCATTCATTATATACTTTCATGCATACATTGTATATCATTCTTTCATTCATGCATTGCTTATATGCATTATATTAATTGTATTCCTACATGCTTGCATTCAACCATATATATACATTAATGTAAAGAGAATATATATCATATATATATATATATATATATCATTTTATTCATCTAACATATCATGCATTACATACTCTATATTCATTTAATATCCATACTACATAGGCTCATAGGTTACACAAAATGCATACATCGTATAGTCACTATTCTACTTAAAACTAATACTGTCCCAATTGGGCATTTACTAAATTCTAGGATTAAAGTATGTTGTAGCTCTTTGTGTTAGCTTTCCGAAACTTTAAACGGATCGCATTTTCGTGTCCGGAAGCTCCCGAAATCGCGAAAATACCGAAACATGTTCGTCTTTCGTACAGCTGACACTCAAATAATTCTACAGAAAGTTACAGAAAGAATTTGGCTTATTAAAATATATATTTGGAAATCTAACTTTGATACGGTTCTTTTTAAAAAAACGAGAGATAAATCGGAGTTCTAAGCTAAAAGTTATGACATTTCTAAGTTGCTTTGGTTAATAAAAATGTGGATAAAAAATTATGACGGATTTGACAAAAGAACACATATAGGCCAAGATACTTGGATACAAACATAGGTATCCAAATGAAACTTATTCTAACCATCCTAACTAAGATCAATCCACTCTCTAACCATTATAAAACTGAATTTAAATATCTATTTAAACTATTATCATACATACATACACATGGGGTGTCCTAATTTGGGATCTATCAAGTAGGACACAAGACACATATCTAAAATCCTCAAGAGAGCTCCAAATGGCCTCAAATTTGAATCTAAATGGGATACATGCATGAGGATGGATCCTACGGATTCAAAACTAATTTATATGCAAAGGAAATCGATTTAGAGGATGGGTTTTACCTATTGGGAGTGGAATCCCAATGAAATCATTTAGGACACGGCTCCGATACGAAGATCCCTCAAAGTGGACACTCCTCCTCGCACTCCTCTTCCAATCCTTGGTAGCACCCTTCCCTTGGAGAATGAAAATGATTGAGAGAAGGTTTGGTGAAGGAATGATTTGATTTGGAGATCAAATCAATGGGAAGGCTCTCTAAAATTGGGAAAGAACAAAAGAAAAATAAAAGAGGCAAGATTGTAATGAATGAAATGAATCATTCTCTCCTAAAGGTGGCTGCCATAAAGAGTCCATTAGGGCTAATGGAAAATGTCCTAATTGCCCCTCTCTAGTCTCATATGGTTAAGTCTAGACTAGGTTCAAGTTTGGGGTCAAAATGATCTAGTTTTGAGTCTCTAACTTAACCATTCTAACATGATAAAAATTAGTTTAATTAACTAACTTAATATTGGGTCTTGTGAGCCATGCTTAACTTAATATTGGGTCCCATCTAGAGTTTAAGCTACCCGAGTCACAATACAAGTCGGAACGAGACGAAACTCAAATTCGACTAAACAAATCCAATAAAAACAATATTAAAAAAATAAAATTTTCCCAAAATATTAAAATATGAAAAATGACCAAAATCATAATACATCAATTTAAATATTATTAAAATAATCTAAAATTTACCAATTAATCAAAATCCTAAATAATTCAAAAGTCACAAAATGACCAAAATATCCTTAGCCTAAAAAGTTGTAAATAGTCATTCTAATCACATGGTTAGGTCCCCATGGTTAGTCTCTAAGCTTAGCAAAACTAGGAATTAACTAGTTAACCATCGAAATCACAATTCAACATTTTAAATAGTTTTAAATTGATTAAAAAAATTACCAAAAATTACAACATGAGTTAAATCTTATTATTGATTAATCAAAATTATAAAAGTTCAAAATTACCCTCATTTAGAAAAGTGGGTGTTACATAGGGTTAGGGTTAGGGAGGGGTGAGGGCTGTTCGGGTTAGGGTTAGGGGTAGTGTAGGGGTTGGGGAGGGCTGGGGAGGGGAGGGGGGGCTGGTGGGGGAGGGGTTAGGGATAGGGTTCGGGTTAGGGTTAGGGGTGGTGTAGGGGGGGAGGGGGGAGGGGAGCGGGGGGGCTGGGTCAGGGGCACCGATAGTGCCGAAAAAACTGATAATTTAGTAATAGTTATTTGTTTTTCGACACCGAAAAATGTGATACTCCGATTCGAAACCACGTACCGATAGTGCCGATATTTGTAACATGTAGTTTTGTTGGTTGGTTAATTTAAAACACGATAGTGCCGATATTTGTAACACGTACCGATAGTGCCGATATTTATAACACGTAGTTTCCTTGATCCCGATACTCATAGGAATGGTCCCGAGTCACGGCCGTAGTATGTAGTATATTTGTTTTAGTTTGTAGTATATTCGTTTTAGTTTTTAAGTTTTAGTTTTGAAGTTTATTCATTTTAGTATGTAGTATGTAGTAGGAATGGTCCCGACTCATAGGAATGGTCCCGAGTCACAGCCGTAGTATGTAGTATGTAGTATATTCATTTTAGTTTTGAAGTTTATTCATATTTGCAGATATCTAGAAATGGCTATATCCATGTATCTGCTAGACCGTTCGTGGATGTACAACCGCATTCGAGATGACAGGTGCGGTGTGCGAGATGAATACATCGCCGGAGTAGAACAATTTCTCCAATTCGCGAAGGCGTTTCCTCAATCCATGGACGACATGGACATTAAGTGCCCGTGTGCAAAATATCGAAACATGAAGTTTCAACCAGAACTGGATGTGACGTATCATTTATACACAAAGGGTTTCCTTCCGAATTACTACCAATGGACCGCACACGGAGAGCTTTTACTTTAGCATTCCAAGCGGAGCCTTATGTGGAGCCTTATGTGGAGCCTTTTGTGGAGCATTATATGAATGTCCATAACCGAACTGGTGTCGACAACGAGTACGTGAACTTGGTCTTCGACGCTGCGGGGCCTAGTTTCGATCCATACAATCGTGACGCAGCTGAGGAGGCACCGAATGCCGATGCCGTGAAGTTCATAGAGTTGCTGGAGAATGCAAGGACTCCTTTATACCCTGGCTGTGAGAACCATTCACCGTTAGAGGTGATCACTCGCGGCTTTTGAGCATAAAGTCTAACTTTAACATGTCCCAAGAATGCTACAATAGAGTGCTCGAGTTGATTACCGATATCTTGCCGGAGGGTGCCAAGTTACCGAAAGACTTCTACCGCTCTAAGAGGATGGTAAGATCTCTCTGGATGGGATACGACAAGATCGATTGCTGTCAGAACGGATGCATGCTTTGCTACAAAGATCACAAGGATGCAGAAGTGTGCGGATTTTGTGGTGCTGATCGCTACAAGCCAACTGCTGCAGGTAAGTCTAGAAGACCGACTGCTTCAATGCACTATATGCCGTTGACGCCGCGGTTGCAGAGATTGTTCATGGTGAAAGAGATTGCCGAAAATATGAGTTGGCACAAGCGACAACAGACCGAAGGAGTATTGGATCACCCATCTGATGGAGAAGCGTGGAAGCACTTCGATCGAGCATATCCTAATTTTGCTTCTGATGCGCGTAATGTAAGGTTGGGGCTCTGTTCTGATGGTTTCATCCCATTTGGTCTTTCAGGCTCCCAATATTTATGCTGGCCAGTAATTCTCACTCCGTACAACCTACCGCCTTGGATGTGCATGAAGACACATTACATGTTCTTAACTATTATCATCCCCGGTCCGAACAACCCGAAGAGGAACATCGACGTGTACTTACAGCCGTTGATAGATGAGCTGAAGCGGCTATAGGAAACAGGGGCATACACGTATGATGCTTCGAAAAAACAGAATTTTTAGATGCGGGCAGCACTAATATGAACAATCAACGACTTTCCAGCTTATGGAATGTTATCTGGATAGAGCACTCATGGTCGGCTTTCATGTCCGTATTGTATGGACCGCACTAAGGCTTTTCGTTTGAGACACGGAGGAAAGTCATGTTTCTTTGATTGTCACCGACAGTTCTTGTCGAAAGACCATCCGTACCGTAGGAACAGAACTGCATTCCGTGCCGAAGCTATGGAGAAGGGCGATCCACCACCAATGTGGTCCGGAGAGGACACATGGGAGCAAGTAAAATAAATCCCAAGTGCTATTGAAGATCCTACAACGAGCAGCCATTGCGAGAGATTTGGTGAAGATCATAACTGGACCAAAAGGAGTATATTCTGGGATCTGCCATATTGGAGCACAAATCTGATTAGACATAACCTTGACGTCATGCATATCGAGAAGAACGTGTCTGATAACATAATTAATACTGTAATGGACGTCAAGGAAAAGACAAAAGACAATCAGAAGGCTAGATTAGACTTAGCCGAAATATACAGATGCCCTATATTGCACATGATAGATAACGGGAAGGAAAAGCTTTTGTGGCCTAATGCAATCTACTCGCTGGACAAGGAGGACAAAGTGAGACTTTGTAGATGGATTCAGGACTTGAAATTTCTGGACGGATACGTTAATAAGCGACATTTTCAGATGTAGTATGGTTTACTTTTGTTTTTTTCAGATGTAGTATGATTTACTTAGCGACATTCCCTGGCTGTAGTATGGTATACTTTTATTTTTTTAAGATGTAGTATGGTATACTTCTGTATTTTTTCAGATATGGGTCGACGTGGATCATTTGGTTCCGGTCCTGGTGGGAGTCGACGAGCCCGACAGTCTCCATCTACCACTCCTACCGACTCCTCATCCCCCCGTACTCCATGTTACACTAGCGGTCTAGTCGCCGGCAGTGCCTTCGTACCCGGCTCTAGCAGTTCGAGGCTAGGGCGGTCTTCTTCTATGCAGCCAGTACCGTCGAGTATTCCAGAGGTCGACCCCACTATTGAGGAGCAGGCCGAGGCCCACGTCGAGGTCGAGGACGATGGTGAGGCCTACGCCGAGAGCGAGGGCGAGGCCGAGGGGCAGGCTGCGGGCAGGGGTAGGGGCAGGGACAGGGCAGGGGGCGGGGCTGGGGCATAGTGCAGCCTCCATCTGAGACAGATCCTCCGTGTCGCCCGGAGGGGGATCTGAGGTTGGAGATTTGGGCCTGTACTCGGACTAGGCGGTAAGTAAAATTGTTGTATTTAATTTGTTTAAATTTATTATAAACTTGTTTAATAAATTTTAATTTTTATTTTACAGGTATTATTCCTCCTCCATACACCGGACGCTGGGTACATTCCTGCGACAGAACTACGGAGGGCCCTGGATCAACTGGAGGGATGTCCCGGCCGACAGGAAGGCCTTCTGGTTTGAGCACTTTTTGGTACGTAAAAGTTTATTTCCTTTTAACATTTAGTATGTTATGTTATAACTTATGTACTTCTATAATTTTTTCAGCGGACTTACTTCTTTCCTCCCCGCCGCGCCATTGCTGTCGAGGCTATATTTTCCACCGTCGCCAGCAAGCTTATTAGGGACGCGATCAACGACCAAAAGGATTGCGACCGTCGGGGATTGCCTATTCAGGGTTAGATCTCTGCCGCCGACTGGGCGGTATTGAAGAGGAGATTCGATGAGGAAGCCTACAAAGAGAAGTCTGCAAAGTCTAAAAGAGCACGACAGGGGGGTCGCAGTGGTGTGGCGGATCATGGTCCATCATGGATTTCTTCACCCATATGGTACGTATCTCGCCGTATACCCATAATTAATACTTTATAGTAATATATTTCTTTCAACTTAACTGACAAATTATATAATAATTTCGTAACAGGTTGAATCGTGAGAAGACCCGAATATGGTGACCTTGTTCCTCGCCACGCACAAGAAGGGGGAGCTGTTCGTAGACAACAAGGTCCGGAACACCTACGTAAGTTTTACTTAATGCTAGTTCATTAATATTAATTTTTAGTTACGTAGAAAATTCATATAGATGTTATTTCTAGGCCGAGTTTTAGAAGTTTTACTTAATTCTAGTGCATTAGTATTAATTTTTAGCGACCACATGAGAATTCATATAGATGTTATTTCTAGGCCGAGTTTTTGAGGCTTAGGGAGGCCGGGCCGACACGGGAGGAGGGAGCTGGTGCTAGAACTTTCCAGCAGCCCCCGGCCTGTCACGACCTGCACCCTGTTGAGGGGCACGAGCACGTGGTTACGTCCAGCCTACGTCGCAGAATCGACGGTAGAACGCTGTATATAAGGTCTGTAAATACTACTACTAAATAATATAAAGGTGCATGTACAGTATATACACTCCGAATGGAGGTGACATAGCAATACAGTCTCAATCACAAAGTAAAATTAAGGTAGATAGCATGGAAAGAAAATATGATAGATGAAAGCAGGAAATAAGTTCGAGATCCACACAAGTCCAGAGCTATACACAACACCACATAGTCACAGAAATATAGTATAAAAAGCTACAGTCTGAAAAGTACTAGCTGGCTCGCAGACCAGGCAAACCTAACTAAGCTACACTACTCTCTGGGTGAGCAAAGTCTAGTGGCTCTACTAATAAGCCACGGTCCAGGTCTACTCCATCAGACTCGACCCCATAATAGGTCGGACAATCTGCCTCAGAATCATCTGTAATATATCAACGGTATCCTGTCAGAAAAATGAGCAAGTACAAACACCAATAGCAGCTCCATATGAATTGACAAATTCTATAAGAGACAGTGTAATGAAATACAAGATAAAATCAACAGTAAATATATATCAAGATGTGAGTACTGAATAGGATGACAATATGTATATATATAGGATGACTTAGGAACCATTCGGAAGCCGAGTTACAACCCTTAAACCAAACAAGGACCGGGGTTGCAACCCTTCTCCCGAACAGAACTTAACCTCCTATGATAAATAAATATAAAAGGTGCCTTGAATTATTAGTGCGTTATGTGATCGGCTTATGAAAACATATTCAGGCTTTCCATCCGACCGGCTACGAACAAGTAACAAGTGTGAAGTAACAAGTGTGAAGAATAAGGCTGGTCACCATGGAAAGTTATGAACAAGTAGCTATGGACAAGTGACGAGTACAAGTGTGAAGAACAAGTAGAGATTTTGATCACACAACCACTAATAACTTCCCATCCCCGAGTAGTATAAAGGATCCGGACATAACACGTCATGACACGGGATTCAAAGCAGGTGATCAGCCCACTCCCAAGTCCATGTCTATACAAGTACAAGTAACAAGTCGAGTCTTATACCAATATACCAAGTAATTCGGGAACAACATCTCATGACATGATCTGACATATACTAGTCCGTGAACTATCGTGTCTGGAAATCAAGTAAGACACTACAACTGAATCGGATATAACAAATATCAAGACAATGAAAACTATCAGTGAATGTACTCGCCTGTGGTCTGAGCTGATAAAATGAACAGACGCTCAGAGTAATCACAGACCTATAGATGAGATGCCATGAGTCCAACAAGGTTTAATAATGAAAGAAAAGCTAATCTAGTCATGATATGCAAGTCTAAGTCAAAACTAGGTCAAACTAAGTCACACCAAGCTAAACTAGGTCATACTAGGTCATACTGAAACAAACTAGGTCACACTAGGACAACCAAGGTTAAACAAGGTCACAGGAAGTCAATCCAAGTCAAACTAGGTCAATGTGGGTCAAGGGTTGACTTACATTTGACTTTTGGTCAAAAAGTCAACTCTGGTAACACTGAGTCAACTCTGGGTCAACCCTAGGTCAAACTAGTCAAATGTTGACTAACTGTTGACTTTCAGTCAACTGGTCAACTCTGGTTTGGTTTCGGTCAATTCTAGTCATTAATAGGCTAAGTTTGACTTTCGTTGACTTTTGGTCAAAACGGTCAACCGAGGTCAAAACTAGTCTAAGGGCAATAATCCTAACCATTACCAACCAAGAGAACCAAATTCCAACCATATCTTAAACTCTAAACTCAAATACCTTAGTTTCTAGGCATTACCTACATTACCCTTACCAAGGTAATCCCGATACCTTGCCCATTACAAAGAAAACCCCGTTAATACTCAAGATACTAGCCTAGGCTCCTTAGGGTAGCTAGATACTATTCTATCTAGGGTTTACCTACCAAGAACTATAGGTTTCCTAGGTATCTAGTCCATCTTAGGTTACATGTTGATCATCTAACCATTACCTTACCCTTATACCATTCTCACATCTACCTAAACACTCACACACACAAACTCACTCACTCACTCACATATAACACCCATAATACCACACTTATAGGTTCTCCTATAGGTTCACACACATGCTCACACATATAGGCTATTAGCTACATATATAGGCTTACACACACACACACTAAGCTCACACACACACACACTAAGCTCACACACACACACACATATAGGGCTGTCCTATAGTGGCCAATATGGACTGGTATGGACTGATTCTAAGGCCAACTAAAGGCTAAAAATAGGATGATTTAGTGGGCCAAAAGTGAGTTGAATTGGGCCTGGAAAATGGGACTGAAATGGGTTGGTTAAGTACCCTGGATTGGGGCTGGTATGGGACAGCTTGGGCTGTCCATTGGACTGTTTTAGGACAGCTATAGGCTGAACAAAGGGGCCTGAAATGGGGGACTGTTTGGGAGCTAAATGGCTGTCATGTAGGGCATGTTTAAGGACTGCTATGGGGCTATTTGGGACAGACATATGGCTGCTACAAAGGGGCTAATATAGGGTGACCAAGGGGCTATATTGGGACTGAAACAAGGCTGAAATGGGGTGTTAATAAGGGGATATATAGGCTGTCCATTTGTGTGTCAAATGGACTGGTTTAGGACAGCACATAGGCTGATTTGGGGAGGCTATAAGGACAGGTTTTAGGGCTAATGGTGTAATGCTCCGCTCCGTACGGTGTATTATGATGAGTCGTTGACTCGAAGAGTTGCGTTGACCCGATGAAGTACCAATGTGAATCGATGCAAGAGTTACGTTGGCCAAAGGTAAGCTTTGAGTCGATTGGAATCTATGAATCGAATCGATACAAAGGATAAGTCCCGTTTGAAGCAAGTGCTGATGTTAGTTGATCTGGTGTGCAGGCTATGATTTTACGTTGGACGATAAGAGGTCGGTATTTTGCCTTATGTAATGAAGTGTCCACGAAGCCAAATCATGGCCTTGCAACGGATCGTGGCATGGGCACGATAGGCCAAATCAACCGAGTAGTTCAAAGGAATGGCTAAGTCCGAGAGTTAGCTATGCGACCAAATTATGGAAGCGAGCCGCTTCAACTCGGCAAAACGGCAAGGCGTATCGGCTTAAAGTGGGTGGGTTCTTGACTCTCTCTTCCTATTCCTTCACGTCTAATAAAAGATATCATTGTATGCGTAAGATGATTATCGAGTTAGCGAGCGTGGCTCGGCGACGAAAGGTCTAAATATGCGTTGAACACTAAGATAGAATATTGAACATTGAACAATTGAAGCGACGTGCATCAAGTGTACGGGTCACGGTAGGGCAATAATGGTAGAACATTGAAAGACGATATTGAGATGTGCATCATGTGCACGGCTCCGAGAACATTGAACACTAGGCGTAACATGGATTACGGCGCTGAGCGTGCCCTCGGGCACTTATGCTACGAAAAGACTAAGTAACTACGAAATTATGCTATAGGAATAACTTATGAATGGTACGCGTTGAATACAAGTACGAGATGTCTAAGCCGTTGGGCGTCGTGCATCAATATGGATGTGTTGGGGCATAACGCCGACGGAGCTCCCCATATGGATGGTGGATTATGTTTATGAGACGCGAATATGTTTAGGGCACGGGAAACCGTTTATGGAACGAGACTATGTTTATGCAACGGAGGATTTGGTTGGAAAGTTATGTGTGTTTGTTATGGCGCGTATTGCATGGTCAATGGACTCGGATGGCCCGTGTACGGGTGCGGCTTCCCTCGGACGGTTACGACCGGGGCACCGGGACCGTTCGGCCTAGGAGGGAATTATGTGTGGTATTTATGGTGCAGATCATTCGGACGGATTGCGACCGTCCAGTACTGTGATAAGCTATGATATCTGTAAGTTTGGGATCCTTCAGATATTGGGCTAGCAACCCGTATCGAAGCGATTGTAGGCTTACACATAAGAGATGCCAAGTCCATTACGGTGCGAAACACCGTGACCTTCATATAGATAGGGCCGGTGGGCTGAGATGAGAGTTGGGTGCAGGCGGAGGGCCTGCGACCCTTATGCATTGTCTAAGTTTAAGAATGAAATGTTGCGTGAATTATATGGTTTCTTACGTAAGTTCTAACCCGTGCAGGCTAAGGAAAGAGGAACGGAGATGAGCACGAACACTATGTTTATGTTCATATTATGCCTAATTGTATCTGCTGCAGGAATACGGTAGTGGACACGTTATGATAAAGTTGCTATGCGTAAACATTGCCATAAAATTGATCCTAAGGCTAAATAGAAAGAGCACAAATTAAGATGCATGTTTCACTAAAATGACTTAGTGTTTGGTTTGGGTGCGAGCGGGTCTTGATCAGTGCGAAGCGAGGACGAAAGCACTAATCCCCCACTAGTTTATGTGCAGGCTCAGGTTATGATCGGCTCGGGGTGGGGCTTGGCTTGGACGTGTCGAGGCATGGAGTCCTTGGCGTTCAAGAGGAGCTACCGCATAAGCGTTCGGACTTGCGACATGGAGATGTTCGGCCGAAGACTACTTGTTGGCTATAAAGAGGTATAATGTATGGAACAATGTAATCCTTTGTGAGCTAGAGAGATCATGAGCGTTGTAGCCAATTGGCATAATATGTTGGGCTATTCAGAGCCTTTGTAACCTTCAGTTCATTATGAATAAAAGAGATTCTTGTGTTATTCCTTGTTTCCTTCCGCTGCTTATGTTACGAATTTGAGATAATTACTATGTGAATCGTTATCTTGTCTTGCACGAGCGCAACTCCAGGCTCGTACGGCATCACGCCCCAGCGAGGACGATGATTCGGGTAAAATCTAGCGAGGACGAGCGATTTCCCGGATCGGGGCGTGACAAGTTGGTATCAGAGCCAGGTTTCGATCCTGGGACCGTACGTGAATCTCTTTGACCTTCAGTTGCTTCGTTATCGAATTCAGTTGACTCTAAGTTGTTTCCGCAACCGCATGGCTCATGGATCTGCTCGATGCTACAATGGATGTTCCATACAATAAGTCTATATTAAGTGCGTACGTCTGCCACAAGTATGTCGTGACAATCACGCTATCTCCGGGTGCCATCGGAGAGTGTTGGTTGCACGAAGTGCAACGAGTTATGGGATATTGGTTGTACGAAGTACAACGAGTTATGGAATGCTGATCGCATGAAGTGCAACGAATATGGTGATATTGGTTGCATGATGTACAACGATATGTGTGGTCGGTCGCACGAAGTACGAGGAGCTATGTGTTGTTGGTCGCACGAAGTACGAGGAGATATGTGTTATCGGTCGCACGAAGTGCGAGGAGATATGTGTTGTTGGTTGCACGAAGTGCAATGAGTCGATATATGAGGCGATGTGTATTATGTGACTACGAGAATGATTATGTGTCGTTGGTTGCACGGAGTGCAGCAAGTCGTGGATCGTTCGTTGCATCGGTATGATGTGCGTTGTATGGCTATGCGGATGGATAGCGATATGTTAGACGAGATTGAGCAATGACCTTAAGTGTCGAGAGTGAGTTGTTGTACGAGTTGCAATGAGTGAGATTGGAAAATCGTGGATACGATAATAACGAGTCGAGTTGAGTAGGCGAACTTGTAAGTTGGTCGTATTGAATCGAGTTTCGAAGTAGGCGAACGTATATGTTAGCCGAATGTTGCGGGTGTAATCGATATGATTGCCAAGGTACGGTTAGATTGAATGTATGTCAAACTTGAGCGAACGACTATCATGTTGGTTCAGTTGTTGTGCCAACTCGAGTAAGAAGAACGCTAGAGCTGGGATCGGAAAGATCGCCATACGGGATAGTTGATTGGAAAATAGATGTCGGACCTATGCAAAATGTGATGTCGAGTAATGACTCGATTTCGAGTGGTATATGCAATACCAATTATGCGATCAGTATAGCGAAGTATTATATCGGTAACGATAGGCTCGATTTCTGAGTGGTATATGGAATACCACTTAGCGATAGCTATGTTAAGCCGTTTGGTGACTTGCGATAGATTTCGGCGAGACGATTATGTTGTTACGATATGTTTGTCCTCAATGGGCGGAGTAATATCGAGACTTGAGTGGGAATGACTTGAGAGAAGTCGATGCAAGTATGCTTCGATGAATTGAGTTGAACGATTATGTGCGAAGTTATACCTATGGATGATACGTCGGACGAGGATTCGCTAAGTGTAAGTCGAACGATAAGTTGAACATAGCGAAGGAATGTTACGTGGAGGAAATAGTCGACCCGGTCGAACTTACGTCGAGTAGGTACGAAAAAATTGTACGGACGAACTTGAGTTAGTGCGATGAATCGGTGGCACGATTGGAAGTACGAGTAGGGATATAAGAATGGATATGTGAATGGGAAATTGTGTCACGATTATGGTGGTTAGTTACAACGGAATGGATCTTGGTACGTGAGACTTGATTCGTATTCGAGTTTGGACAACGGCAGTGATTTCAACGAATTCGAGCTTATGAGAAAGGAAGATGTTCAAGTTATGCATGTCGACGATGGTATTGAGGCGTATCAAAGATGATATGCAATAACTCGGTGATACTCTGATCGAATGAACGAAAATTTTGTTGAAGCATTGTTGTTGGATGAATAAGGTGCAAGTTAAGTTGATGTCGATTTGGATGATAACGGTAGGAGTGCTTCGGAGGATTTGAGAGTGAATGGATGTTATTTGGATGAAAAATAAAGTCTTTTGAGATTGCTTCGTGGATCACCACTATGTTGGCATTCTTGTCTTGAGCGAGCGCAACACCAGCCTCTCACATGCGTCACGTCAAATTAGAACGATCATTTCGCGTGAGCGCTGGTATGGTGATTCATCCAGCGGGAATGATCGAACTTGCGAGGCGTGGCAAATTTGATATGGACTTATGGTTTGATACGAAAGTTATTCGAGGATGGTTTGATGAGTACGGAATGTGTCGAGCTATGATCACGGATAGGTAAGCTCGGACTTGAGGCGAATAGATGTCATACGACTAGCAAGGATAGTCGACAGTAATACAGGAGTGATTCGAGTAGTAACGGCACGTAGGCGCATGAGTCATTCGAGTAGCAACGGTGCATCAGTTACGCGGGGGATAGATAAACTATGGATTGGTGAATTATGTCGGATAGGATAAAGGTCTCGTAAGGATTGTCGGGAATTGATTTGGCTCCGCAATAGGATATATCATGGTTCGTTGTAACTGTCCCTCGTTGATGATCTTCAATTATCGAGCGTAGTTTCGGGGCAGATGACCCTAGAAGACTTGACCGCCAAATCAAGTGAATATTGGAGTCCCATAGGATGACCCTAAAGAAGTCGTATAAGAAATTTTGTTGAGGATAAGAAATGATGTAGTGCATGTTGAGGATAAGTCTAAGCGAGCGAGTATCGTGTTTCGAAAGTTAGCGAGTAGCCTTCGACTAGATCGAGACGGATAGAAAAGTTATGATCGATCGAATGAGTGTGTAAGTAGACTTGGTTGGTCGACGATTGAATAGATGTTGAGGAACGTGCTTAGCGTAGTGACGCGGTAAGGAGATTGCAAGAATTCTGCAATACGCGAGAGCAACGGATAGTAGAACGACCTTAAGAGTTGTGGCGTAGATCGATTTAAGTAACGGTTAGGCTATGGGTGTTGGGCGCACGATCGATGTTATGAAATGAACTAGTCGGGACTGATTCAAAGATTGAGTAAGGAATTCCTATTCGACTGAGAATCGGAGATAGGCGTATCATAAGAGACCTTGGATCGAAAAGATTGTTGCCTTTGAGCATCGTAGACTCAAGTTGACCTCTTGTGTCGGAAGAGATTAAGCACGATGTCTGGATTAGTTACCTAGCGGGGGTAGCCCCAAACACGATGCGTAGGCAGTTCGAGAACGTGGGTTATGTTGGGATAGTTGTGTGCGAGACTTAGTACGGATTGTAGACAGAGGAATTTGTGACATGTTGGACTTAGTCCACGTCGTTAAGGCAAAATGATATGAATGATTGGATGAAAGACTTGAGTTATGAGAGAGATAGAGAACGGTTGGGCGAATAGGCATTGTAGAGAATTGTTGCGATCGGATGCGCAATGACTCGATGCAATACGAGTGTTATGTGGTCAGCGAGAGACTTATGAGATCGAAGTTACGGGTTTGAATCAAGTTATGTGTAGAGATGTATGGAAGAGGATCGCATGTTATGGGATGATGCATACGAGAAGTATTTGGGAATAGGCGCTAAGATATGACTAAGTCGAGTACAGACTGATTGGTACTTGAGGATTTAAGTTGAGCCTGTTAGTTGTCCCGATATCCTACAACTGAGCTTGGCTGAAATGCATATATTGGTGGGACGCCTAAAATATGTGTATGATCCAAACTAAGTTGTATGATTCAAAACGATAGTGGCACGAGATCGTGAAACGATCTGGCGAGGCACTTGGATTAAGTGTTGGTTTCGGTTCGAGGACGAACCTGATTTTGAGTGGTATATTATGTAATGCCCCGCTCCGCACGGTGCATTATGATGAGTCGTTGACTCCAAGAGTTGCGTTGACCCGATGAAGTATCGATGCAGATCGATGCAAGAGTTACGTTGGCCAAAGGTAAGCTTTGAGTCGATTGGAATCTATGAATCGAATCGATACAAAGGATAAGTCCCGTTTGAAGCAAGTGCTGATGTTAGTTGATCTGGTGTGCAGGCTATGCTTTTACGCTAGACGATAAGAGGTCGACATTTTGCCTTATGCAATGAAGTGTCCGCGAAACCAAATCGTGGCCTTGCAACGGATCGTGGCAAGGACGCGATAGGCCAAATCAACCGAGTAGTTCAAAGGAATGGCAAAGTCTGAGAGTTTGCTATGCGACCAAATTATGGAAGCGAGCCGCTTCAACTCGGCAAAACGGCAAGGCGTGTCGGCTTAAGGTGGGCGGGTTCTTGACTCTCTCTCTCCCTATTCCTTCACGTCTAATAAAAGATATCATTGTATGCGTAAGATGATTATCGAGTTAGCGAGCGTGGCTCGGCGACGAAAGGTCTAAGTATGCGTTGAATACTAAGATAGAACATTGAACATTGAACAATTGAAGCGACGTGCATCAAGTATACGGGTCGCGGTAGGGCAATAATGGTAGAACATTGAAAGACGATATTGAGATGTGCATCATGTGCACGGCTCCGAGAACATTGAACACTAGGCGTAACATGGATTACGGCACTGAGCGTGCCCTCGGGCACTTATGCTACGAAAAGACTAAGTAACTACGAAATTATGCTATGAGAATAACTTACGAATGGTACGCATTGAATACAAGTACGAGATGTCTAAGCCATTGGGCATCGTACATCAATATGGATGTGTTGGGGCATAATGCCGACGGAGCTCCCCATATGGATGGTGGATTATGTTTATAAGATGCGAATATGTTTATGGCACGGGAAACCGTTTATGGAACAAGACTATGTTTATGCAATGGAGGATTTGGTTGGAATGTTATGTGTGTTTGTTATGGCGCGTATTGCATGGTCAATGGACTCGGATGGCCCGTGCACGGGTGCGGCTTCCCTCGGACGGTTACGACCGGGGCACCGGGACCGTTCGGCCTAGGAGGGAATTATGTGTGGTATTTATGGTGCAGATCATTCAGACGGATTACGACTGTCCAGTGCTGTGATAAGCTATGATATCCGTAAGTTTGGGATCCTTCGGATATTGGGCTAGCAACCCGTATCGAAGCGATTGTAGGCTTACACATAAGAGATGCCAAGTCCATTACGGTGCGAAACACCGTGACCTTCATATAGATAGGGCCGGTGGGCTGAGATGAGAGTTGGGTGCAGGCGTAGGGCCTGCGACCCTTATGCATTATCTAAGTTTAAGAATGGAATGTTGCGTGAATTATATGGTTTCTTACGTAAGTTCTAACCCGTGCAGGCTAAGGAAAGAGGAACGGAGATGAGCACGAACACTATGTTTACGTTCATATTATGCCTAACTGTATCTGCTGCAGGAACACGGTAGTGGACACGTTATGATAAAGTTGCTATGCGAAAATATTGCCATGAAATTGATCCTAAGGCTAAATAGAAAGAGCACAAATTAAGATGCATGTTTCACTAAAATGACTTAGTGTTTGGTTTGGGTGCGAGCGGGTCTTGATCAGTGCAAAGCGAGGACGAAAGCACTAATCCCCCACTAGTTTATGTGCAGGCTCAGGTTATGATCGGCTCGGGGCGGGGCTTGGACGTGTCGAGGCATGGAGTCCTTGGCGTTCAAGAGGAGCTACCGCATAAGCATTCGGACTTGCGACATGGAGATGTTCGGCCGAAGACTACTTATTGGCTATAAAGAGGCATAATGTATGGAATAATGTAATCCTTTGTGAGCTAGAGAGATCATGAGCGTTGTAGCCAATTGGCATAATATGTTGGGCTATTCAGAGCCTTTGTAACCTTCAGTTCATTATGAATAAAAGAGATTCTTGTGTTATTCCTTATTTCCTTCCGCTGCTTATGTTACGAATTTGAGATAATTACTATGTGAATCGTTATCTTGCCTTGCACGAGCGCAACTCCAGGCTCGTGCGGCATCACGTCCCAGCGAGGACGATGATTCGGATAAAATCTAGCGAGAACGAGCGATTTCCCGGATCGGGGCGTGACAAGTGGTGGCTGATTTAGAGCCTGTTTTGGGGGGTGGGGCTTCTAATGACAGGTTTTTGGACAGCTATGGGGGCTGCCTACTGCTGCCAACAGCAGGTGCTCCCCCCCATCTCTCACTCAATACACCACTCATTCCCCTCTTTAATCCCTCACAAAACAAACACATACTCACACCACTCTCAATAGCAAACACACATACACACTAAGCTCAACACTCTCTAAATTCCTCCCCCTACCCTTGGCTGAATCCACACCCCCCTTGAACACATACCAAGACACCATCACACCAATATCTATATACATATAAATAAGTCACATATATATATATATATATATATATATATATATATATATATATATAAAATATATATATATATACTAACATATATATAACCAAATATATACTAACATATATATAACCAAATATATATACAATATATAGTTAAATAAATATGATACAATATGATATATAAAGAACACATCCTCTAAACATGTAAAATCTGAGATTAACATTAATAAAATCATTCACACAACACATAATATATATACATATACATACATATAAAGAATTCCTAAAATCAGTCCAAAACCTAAAAACTCCCAAAATGATAAGTTCAAACACAAAATAGGTCTCCCTAAAATTTCTACAACAATCCTAAAATGGGTTCTTGAATGGGGTGGGTCCTATGGGTTCCAAAAATGCATAAATGCAAGGAAAGAAGGAAATAGAGAAGAATTTACCTCTTGAGAGTTATATCCCAAGGTTAAATCCCAAGAAAATCAAGTTGGACACAAATTCCCAAGAAATTTGGACACTCCTCCTTCCTCCTTGCTCCCTACTCCAAGTAGACTCCTCTTCCTTGAAGGTTTGAGTGAATTTGGAGAAGAAATGAGAAGAAATGGAGGTGAACTCAAGAGTTTAGGGTTAGGGTTGGGGAAGAACTCATGAAGGGGGAGAAATGAGAATGGAAAGTGTGAAGTGAAGAGAGAGAAGGCTCTCCCCATGGCCGGCCAGGTATAGGGGCCTTTGGGCATTAGGAAATTGCCCAAAATGCCCTCCTAAGTCTCCTTAGGTCAATTTTAGGTCATAGAGGAAATTGGGGTTAAAAGGGTCAAGTTAAAATCTCCAAATGGACCAATTAAGTCATGTGGGACTATTCTAAATGTATTGGACCAATTTGTGGAATTTATTGGGCCATGCCTAGCTAAACTCTGGGTCCCAACTAGAATCTAAGCTACCCCGGGTCCCCGATACAAGTCGGATTGAGTTGAAATTCGAACCCGACTCAAATAACCCCAAAACAATATCATGAATAAATAAATAAATTCCAAAATATTCAAAAATGATAAATGACCAAAATACCTTTGTTCCTGAAAACTGGGGGGTGACAAATCTATCCACCTTAAAAAAATTTCGTCCTCGAAATTAAAACAAAGCAATCACAAGAAACACATGCAGAAAAACAATCCCACTCAATTCTTAAAAAAAAATTCAGCAAAATAGAAAAAAAAAATCTCTTAAGATACAACAACACTTGTAAATAAAAACTGTTATGTGTCCGACACGGACACGAAACCAAGACAAAATCTCACATATCAAAAGCCAAATCAACAATCACCAATACAAAATATCAAAATAAATCAAAGAGGTCCGATGACCAAAGTATCCTTAGGCCAGAAATGACACTGAAAATATTCTAATCACATGGTTAGGCTCTAGGTCAAACAGTCTCTAAAGTTTTACTAGCAAAACATTAAAAATCTCCAGTCATGACTTAAATTTTTTAAAAATGATTTAAAATCTCCAAAAATCAAAGCATGAATTAAATGACAATAATTAAATGACTAAAACTATAAAATTTAAAATTACTCTCAATTAGAAACTTGGTGCTACAAGTCTATCCACCTTAAAAAAATCATCCTCAAAAATTAAAACAAGGTAAGCACTGAAAATCATGCAATTCGATAATCGTATGCGTCTGTCCAAAATTATGATACTCAGAATCTCCGTCATGCTAGTGAGCAAGGCTACAATAATCATAGAGTCCTCGACTAAGGTACATACCTCTTAGAATTATGGTATTTAAAATTTTTAGCATTGCCGCATGCTTGGCAGCGAAAACCTTAAATTTCCACACCCGAGAAATACGTCCATAATCCAACTACATGTCCTCACGATGCCTGCTAGCATGACCCTAGAGGATTCTAAAATCTCATAATCAAGACGACCTAGCCCATACAACTTATCTCAGAAGAATATCACATCACAAGGACAAATTTTATCAAACGATCTAGGAACAGATGGAATCGAATTTCAAGACGATTTATAAGAAGAAAAATACTATTTTTTTATTTAAATTTAGGTACTGTTTTAAATTTTTGTATTGTACGTCGCGTAGTCGTATTTTACGTCGCGCACAAAATTTTATTTTTTCGTAATTGCTCGACGAGTGCGAATATGTGCGAGCGTACGTATTTTTAGGAAAAACATTTTTCGTATTTTTTTATATAGTTTCAAAATATATCTAATAAGTATTTTAGTTATCGTTCCAAAATTTCAAATTTATTATTTTATTTATAAAGCCTTTTATTTACATAGTTATAATAATAAATATGATGGTATATTAGAAAAGCAAGTTTTATATTTTAAAATTATTTAGCAGTATATATATGTAATTTTCGAGATTTATTAATATTAATATTTTATTATTCAAAAAAGTTATTTAAAAATATTTATTATTTTCAAAATTATTATTATTGGAATTTTGAAATATATATTTGAAATTTATTGTGGCCATTTTAAATCTCGATTTAATTTTATGGATTTAATTTAAATAGTTAAAGGATAGAATTGATACATAAATTGAGTTTAGATTATCTAGTTTCAAATTAGATTTTAATTTGAATTTGGATTTGATTGGGTTTAAATTAATCCAAGTGATTATCCAACTGGGTATTTCCACCTCCTATATATAGGAGAGGTACTCCTCCAGCAATTTTTCATCCACAACCAAACTGTGCATCGTGTCGGTATCTCATCCACTATATTCTATTTTGTACAAGTACATCGTTACTCCGCGTCCGACAATCCCGGACGCCCACTACGCCGTGTCGGACACCCCGATACGACACAACAATCAAAACCTAACCTAGCCATTACCACCACTGGCATCCATCATCCCGTCCAGCCACTCCGGTCGGCGATCCACCTTCACCATGGTCATCAGCACCATCATTAGACCACCACCGCCTGCACCCGCAGCCATCACAACCACCATCGTATCCTGGCCAACTCCAGTCCACCGCCATGGACACCACCATCTTAGCCTCCTCGCCTCCTCGGTCCGCCACAGCACCCCCCGTCACCATCATCATCGCCACGCTCACCCTCTCCTCCTCTCACCAGACCCGTCTCCCCGACAAGCCTCAGCCGCACCTCCGCGACGGGTTCCTCCGACCGTCGACCACATCACGAAGACCACCACAGTAGAGAAAGGAGAGAAGGGTGGGAAACCCTAACCTGACGAGCTCTCCACGCTACCGCCAAGCGCCGCCGGAGTCGCCCCATGTAATCCCCTTCCTCTGTGCCTCACATCCGTAGGCGAGCGACCATCCTCGGCAGCCCCGCTGGACTGAGGTGCCTTTCGTGACGAGCGCACATCCCCATGGAGCTTCGACTCGCCAGCGTACAGGACCCCGTCCTCCGAGCTCGACGTCGTCGGCCGCGTCCTCACGGCCGCCCGCCGCCGCCGTTGGGACTCTCATCTCCGCCGTCTCCAGCACGCCCATCCGCTCCACCCGTCGCCACACTCCGGCCGGAACCACCGTGCCCCGCCACGAAACCCCGGTCGCCGCCGCTGACCCGTGGGGGCGCCTTCACAAAACCCTCCGCCTGCCGCTCCCTCCGCGCCTCCACAGTGTCACCACAGCCCGCCGTGAGCGTCGACCGCCGCGCTGCTCTCCCGCCGGCGAGAACTTCGGTAACCCTCTTCTTTCCTCACTCTTCTCTCTCTCTCTCTCTACTTCTATGCTGTTGGTTTAAATTCTTGTCTTCGTTGTGCTTCTCCAGGAAGACAACACAATGGAGGAAGAGGTTACTGTTACCAGTTATTATTACTCTACTTTTACTTTATTTTTCTTTTATTTTGTTTATATTTTGCTGATAATATCTAAATGTAAATACTATTAGTGGTAATATAATATCTTGCATTATTACTTTAATTGTAGTAAATGTTATTCTCAGTTTTGGTAATATACAAAATAAAAATATTAATATATTTCATATCTGTGAGAAATTTTACATTAAATTAGTTTATGGTATTTTAAATGTAGATTTTAACCTACAAATTATTTTGACAAAATTTACTCTTTTCTTTATGTATTTATATAAATTATTTTGAGAAAAATGTAGTCTCCAATTTGTAGAGTAATTTTCAAATAATTATCTACATTATCTTAACTAACAAAATATTGTTCCTATCTATGAGCATATTTTTGCTTAAAAACGATTTTGACTTTTTAAAGTATATATTTATTTAAAATATTATTTTGATGATAAAAATCTAGTATTCAATTATTATAAATAATTTCTACAAATCGTTTGCTATCCTGCAAAATCTTCTTCATTTATCATCACTGATCGTTCGTCCTATATTTTTGTGACTCCGGACCGCTACACAATGAACATGGCTATTGGACCACAAGATTTGACGGATCATCGTACCCCACCAGGCGACACCCAGGCAAGACACCTTGTCTTTACTGTTTAAATTTCCTGCTCAATATCATGCATGTTTTAGTTGTTTCTTTTTAAATTATATGTAAATGTAAATTACTATATTTTATACAATTGGCTTAGAGTTAAGGGACTACCGTCAAATTTAGTGTGTCTCATTGACTTGTCACGATTGTACACGAGTTGTGTGTGAGAGTTGTGAGTATCATATAGGGGTCACTTGCGTGTGGGCTGATCCCCCGTGCGTATGCGTTAGAATATAACTGCTAATAGATTGTGTAGAAGACTTTGGCATTTATTAAGGATTAAACAGTATCGTGGAGTCGACGCATGTATAGTATCATTGGGAGGAGGGGACAGTTATTAGCGTAGGGGCTACATTTTAATTTTTACACACATTTTGGGCCGAGGGTGACTCTCATGAGCACTACCTTCTGCCCAGGTCGATAGCATCTCGGATGAGCGCTACTTGCTGGCCACTTTCTATTACTTGCTTGCGTGAATCCGTTACAGCCCCTGCGTAGAACGTTGTCCTCAAAATGCATATCACATAGGATGGTTAGGAACCTTTACTCATGCATACTTTCCTGTTGAGCTTATTTATTCAGTTTATCGGCATGATATTATGTGTCTTGTTACGTCCCTCTGAGGACCTGGTTTTTCCCCAGGTGTGTGTTTTCGTGATTTCTGCAGGTGCTCTAGCTAAGGCCATGTTTTGTGCTCTATCCTTCGTGATGATTGCTTTTGGACTCGTCACTTGCTCTCGCTTGCTAAATTCTTTCTTTGTATATTTTTCCATGTTTAATTTGGTTGGTAGTGGACTTTGTCTCCGCCCAACTATTGTGTACTTGACAAACTCAAAGTTGCTTTATATCATTATTTATCTTTGTGGATGAGATTTAGTGCCTTGGCTTTCTACATTTACAGCTTATGTGTACATACGAGCCGTATATTTACTCGTATGTATACAGCTGGCATAATACGTATCTAGTCTCAAGTATTTGGGGCTGGGGCGTTACAAAATATGATAGATGAAAGCAGGAAATAAGTTCGAGATCCACACAAGTCCAGAGCTATACACAACACCACATAGTCACAGAAATATAGTATAAAAATCTACAATCTGAAAAGTACTAGCTGGCTCGCAGACCAAGCAAACCTAACTAAGCTACACTACTCTGGGTGAGCAAAGTCTAGTGGCACTACTAACAAGCCACAGTCCAGGTCTATTCCATCAGACTCGACCCCATAATAGGTCGGGCAATCTGCCTCAGAATCATCTGTAATATATCAACGGTATCCTGTCAGGAAAATGAGCAAGTACAAACACCAACAGCAGTTCCATATGAATTGACAAATTCTATAAGAGACAGTATAATAAAATACAAGACAAAATCAACAGGAAATATATATCAAGATGTGAGTACTGAATAGGATGATAATATAAATATATATAGGATGACTTAGGAACCATTTGGAAGCCGAGTTACAACCCTTAAACCAAACAAGGACCGGGGTTGTAACCCTTCTCCCGAACAGAACTTAGCCTCCTATGATAAATAAATATAAAAGGTGCCTTGAATTATTAGTACATTATGTGATCGGCTTGGGAAAACATGTTCAGGCTTTCCATCCGACCGGCTACGAACAAGTAACAAGTGTGAAGTAACAAGTATGAAGAATAAGGTCGGTCACCATGGAAAGTTATGAACAAGTAGCTATGGACAAGTGACGAGTACAAGTGTGAAGAATAAGTAGGGATTTTGATCACACAACCACTAATAACTCCCCATCCCCGAGTAGTATAAAGGATCCGGACATAACACGTCATGACACGGGATTCAAAGCAGGTGATCAGCCCACTCCCAAGTCCATGTCTATACAAGTACAAGTAACAAGTCGAGTCTTGTACCAATATACCAAGTAATCCGAGAACAACATCTCATGACAGGATCCGACATATACTAGTCCGTGAACTATCGTGTCTGGAAATCAAGTAAGACACTACAACTGAATCGGATATAGCAGATATCAAGATAATAAAAACTATCAGTGAATGTACTCGCCTGTGGTCCTGAGCTGATAAAGTGAATAGACGCTCAAAGTAATCACAGACCTATAGATGAGATACCATGAGTCCAACAGGATTTAATAATGAAAGAAAAGCTAATCTAGTCATGATATGCAAGTCTAAGTCAAAACTAGGTCAAACTAAGTCACACCAAGCTAAACTAGGTCATACTAAAACAAACTAGGTCACACTAGGACAACCAAGGTCAAACAACGTCACAGGAAGTCAATCCAAGTCAAACTAGGTCAATGTGGGTTAAGGGTTGACTTACAGTTGACTTTTGGTCAAAAAGTCAACTCTGGTCAACTCTGGTCAACACTGAGTCAACTCTGGGTCAACCCTAGGTCAAACTAGTCAAATATTGACTAACTGTTGACTTTCAGTCAACTGGTCAACTCTGGTTTGGTTTCGGTCAATTCTAGTCATTAATAGGCTAAGTTTCACTTTCGGTTGACTTTCGTTGACTTTTGGTCAAAACGGTCAATCGAGGTCAAAACTAGTCTAAGGGCACTAATCCTAACCATTACCAACCAAGAGAACCAAATTCTAACCATATCTTAAACTCTAAACTCAAATACCTTAGTTTCTAGGCATTACCTACATTATCCTCACCAAGGTAATCCCGATACCTTGCCCATTACAAAGGAAACCCCGCTAATACTCAAGATACTAGCCTAGGCTCCTTAGGATAGCTAGATACTATCATATCTAGGGTTTACCTACCAAGAACTATAGGTTTCCTAGGTATCTAGTCCATCTTAGGTTACATGTTGATCATCTAACCATTACCTTACCCTTATACCATTCTCATATCTACCTAAACACTCACACACACAAACTCACTCACTCACTCAAATATAACACCCATAATACCACACTTATAGGTTCTCCTATAGGTTCACACACATGCTCACACCTATAGGCTATTAGCTACATATATAGGCTCACACACACACACTAAGCTCACACACACACACACACTAAGCTCTCACACACACACATATAGGGCTGTCCGATAGTGGCCAATATGGACTGGTATAGACTGATTCTAAGGCCAACTAAAGGCTAAAAATTGGCTGATTTAGTGGGCCAAAAGTGGGCCGAATTGGGCCTGGAAAATGGGACTGAAATGGGTTGGTTAAGGACCCTGGATTGGGGCTGGTATGGGACAGCTTGGGCTGTCCATTGGACTGTTTTAGGACAGCTATAGGCTGAACAAAGGGGCCTGACATGGGGGACTGTTTGGGGGCTAAATGGCTGTCATGTAGGGCATGTTTAAGGACTGCTATGGGGCTATTTGGGACAGCAATATGGCTGCTACAAAGGGGCTAATATAGGGTGAACGAGGGGCTATATTGGGACTGAAACAAGGCTGAAATGGGGTGTTAATAAGGGGCTATATAGGCTGTCCATTTGTGTTTCAAATGGACTGGTTTAGGACAGCACATAGGCTGATTTAGGGAGGCTATAAGGACAGGTTTTAGGGCTAATGGTGGCTGATTTAGAGCCTGTTTTGGGGGGAGGGGGGGCTTCTAATGACAGGTTTTGGACAGCTATGGGGGCTGCCTACTGCTGCCAACAACATGTGCTCCCCCCCCATCTCTCACTCAATACACCACTCATTCCCCTCTTTAATCCCTCACAAAACAAACACATACACACACCACTCTCAATAGCAAACACACATACACACTAAGCTCAACACTCTCTAAATTCCTCCCCCTACCCTTGGCCGAATCCACACCCCCCCTTGAACACATACCAAGACACCATCACACCAATATCTATATACATATAAATAAGTCACAAATATATATATATATATATATATATATATATATATATATATATATATATATATATATATATATATATATATATATATATATATATATATATATATATATATATATATAGACTAACATATATATAACCAAATATATATATATATATATATATATATATATAAAAAAAAAAAAAAAAAAAAAATAAAAAAAAAAAATATATATATATATATATATATATATATATATATATATATATATATATATATATATATATATATATATATATATAGACTAACATATATATAACCAAATATATATATATATATATATATATATATATATATATATATATAATATATATATATATATATATATATATATATATATATATATATATATATATATATATATATATATAGACTAACATATATAAAAAAAAAAATATATATATATATATATATATAGACTAAAAAAAAAGACTAACATATATATAACCAAATATATATATACAATATATAGTTAAATACATACATATAAATATATATATATATATATATATATATATATATATATATATATATATATATATATATATATATATATATATAGACTAAAAAAGACTAACATATATATAACCAAATATATATATACAATATATAGTTAAATAAATATGATACAATATGATATATGAAGAACACATCCTCTAAACATGTAAAATCTGAGATTGATACTAATAAAATCATTCACACAACACATAATATATATACATATATACATACATATAAAGAATTCCTAAAATCAGTCCAAAACCTAAAAACTCCCAAAATGATAAGTTCAAACACAAAATAGGTCTCCCTAAAATTTCTACAACAATCCTAAAATGGGTTCTTGAATGGGGTGGGTCCTATGGGTTCCAAAAATGCATAAATGCAAGGAAAGAAGGAAATTGAGAAGAATTTACCTCTTGAGAGTTAGATCCCAAGATTAAATCCCAAGAAAATCAAGTTAGACACAAAGTCCCAAGAAACTTGGACACTCCTCCTTCCTTCTTGCTCCCTACTCCTAGTAGACTCCTCCTCCTTGAAGGTTTGAGTGAATTTGGAGAAGAAATGAGAAGAAATAGAGGTGAACTCAAGAGTTTAGGGTTAGGGTTGGGGAAGAACTCATGAAGGGGGAGAAGTGAGAATGGAAAGTGTAAAGTAAAGAGAGAGAGAAGGCTCTCCCCATGGCCGGCCAGGTATAGGGGCCTTTGGGCATTAGGAAATTGTCCAAAATGCCCTCATAAGTCTCCTTAGGTCAATTTTAGGTCATGAAAGAAATTGGGGTTAAAAGGGTCAAGTTAAAATCTCCAAATGGACCAATTAAGTCATGTGGGACTAGTCTAAATGTATTGGACCAATTTATGGAATTTATTGGGCCATGCCTAGCTAAACTCTGGGTCCCAACTAGAATCTAAGCTACCCCGGGTCCCCGATACAAGTCGGATTGAGTTGAAATTCGAACCCGACTCAAATAACCCAAAACAATATCATGAATAAATAAATAAATTCCAAAAATATTCAAAAATAAAAAATAACCAAAATACCCCTGTTCCTGAAAACTGGAGGTGACACGGCCGCAGCTCAGTCAGATGACGAGCTGTGGATGAGGGCCATTGGTGGCATGCATAGGGGTATGTACTATGCTACGGACTCCTATGGTGCCTTCATTACGTCACAGTCCTCTGCGACCGCCACTAGTGTGCCCGGCCCCGCACAGACTGAGGAGTCGATCCGCTAGCAGGAGAGTGACGTCCTTGTGCAGATCGCAGCTCTGCGTGACGAGATGCTGCAGAGGATGGGGGCGCCGCATAAAGATGATTCTGCGCTCATCTCACGCTTTGAGAGGCTGGAGGAGACTACGGAGGTGCTGCAACAGATGACTCGTGCTACGCAGCGGTTGACCGAACAGATACAACATTTCCAGGAGATGGCAGCGGAGCGACCGCCTGCTGGTACGCCGGGAGCATCGTCTACATCCGACGGTGCACGGGAGGACATGCTCGTCCACCTGTTGTCACCGGAGGAGTATCAAACGATCCTGACGTTGCGACGACAGTCATCTGGTGGCGCTCCTCCTCCAGTACCGGGTCCAGCTCCAGGCGATCAGTAGTTGAGGATATTGAGTTTGTACTGTACTATATTTTTCACTTTGTACGTTTTTGGGGATATTCAGCTTTTTCGTTGAGGATATTGAGTTTGTACGTATTTGCGGATATTGATTTGGTTTGTTCAGGATATTATATATTGACATTGTTTGTTACGGATAGTATTTTTTCTTTATATTTTTTTGTATATTCTGGAATGTATTGTGCATGCCAGTGTTGAGTATTCCACCGAGGGGATCGGCGAACCCAGGGATTGGATTCTGTATTTTGTGTTTTGTATTCTGTATTTTGGCTCAGGCTCCAGCTCCATTTGCATTCTGGAACCTGTTTTATTATTATTTTTTAACTTAGCGACGGTTTTAGCGACGTTAATATTCATCGCTACATTTTAGCGACGTTAATAAATGTCGCTAATAGCGTCGCTAAATGCTGACGTGGCAACACGTGGCACCAAATCTGATGTCAGCTCGTCGTCGCCAAAACGTCGCAAAACTGTCGCTAAATGGCGACCAAATTCTGACGTCGTCTTATACGTCACTGATTAGCGTCAACGAAGAAACGTCGCAGATAACGTCGCTAATTAACGACGTTATTGACGTCGCTAAATAACGTCGCCCTAGCGACATTTTGCGTCGTTTTCTCGTTTAGCGACACGTATTTTTTTGTTGTTCATGAAACGTCGCCAAAAACGTCGCTAAATTCTCTTAGCGACATTTTCGTCGAGTATAGCGACGTTTTTTAACATCGCTAATCTGACAAATTTTTGTAGTGAATAGCTACCAAGCTAGCATCGGTATGACTCCGTTCGAGGCACTTTATGGACGTCGTTGCCATACCCCACTTGCTTGGGACGACGTAGGAGAAAGGGTATTGCTTGGACCTGAGATGGTGACCGATGCAGCAAAGAAGGTAAAGAAGGTCAGAGACAAGCTCAGGATTGCCCAGGACAGACAGAAGCATTGGGCCGATAGCAGCCGACGGTCGTTGGAGTTTGAAGAAGGTGACAGTGTGTTCGTGAAGATCACCCTACCAGAGGAACCATCCGTTTCGGCAGAGCAGGAAAACTAAGCCCCAGGTATATCGGTCCTTTTGAAGTACTTAACAGGATTGGAGAAGTGGCTTATCGGGTGGCTCTACCCCCAAATCTCGAAGGCGTCCACAACGTCTTCCACGTTTCGCAGCTGAGACGCTACATCCCGGACCCGAGCCACATCTTGGACCATTCGGAGCTGGAAATTGGACCCAGCCTCACAGTGCCAGAAAAGCCAGTGGCGATATTGGACAGAGGAGAAAAGAGAACCAGGAATTCTGTGACGCCGATAGTCAGAGTTATGTGGCGGCACAACTCACCAGGCAAGTCTACCTGGGAGCGAGAAGACAAGATGCGAAAACAGTATCCGTATCTGTTTGAGACTTGAGGTAACTCCTAACCCTGCCTTTAATTTCGAGGACAAAATTTTCTAAGGAGGAAAGGTTGTGAAACCCGAATTTTTCTAGAATATTTAATTATTAGATTTGTAGCGTATTATTATTATTATTATTATTATTATTATAGTCGGATTAGTAATAATATTATTTTTAAAATGATCATTGGATTTTTGATTGTGGTCCTGTCCCCGATCCCGTGCCCGGAGTCCGACCCCGAGTTCGAACACCGACCCCGAACTCGAACCAGATCTCAGTTCCGAACCCATCCTTATTCCTTCTTTTTAAATTCTGATAATTATATATTAATAAAAAAATATAATAATACTAAAAAAACTTATTCCTAATCTAACCCCCACGACCACTTCTCCCCACGACCTAGCTCCCCACAACTCACTCATATTTCTTCTCCTCAGCATCCACATCTACTCTACTCTTCCTTGTTCTTCAAATAAAAACCACCATCACCCCCCAACTCAAGCACTCTCTCTATCACTCCCTCTCCTTCCTCTCATCTCTCTCAATCCCCAAAGCCCACCACTCCAGAAATCGACCGCGAACTCCCCGGAGCCCTAGCGCCCGGCCAACTCCGGCCGACCCCGAGCCCCGTTCCCGTCCGCGACCCACCGGAGCCACCGCCTCCAACCCGAGCGCCCGCCTTCTGGCACGCCCGACCAACTCCGCTGCTTCCGGCGCCCACCTCGGCCCGAGATCCGCCGACTTCCTCCGGCGATTCCGTCCGCGCGTGCCTCCCGAGGCCGCCCTGCCCCGTCCAGTCGCGCAGGCCAGCGTCTCCCGCGCCTGGCCAGCGTCTCCCATGCCCGGCCAGCATCTCCCGCGCCGGCCAGACCCCGTCCAGCCGAGCCCCGCCGTGCCCTAGCCGCGCGCCACCTCCCGTGCGCCGGATTCCAGCACTCCGGCGACTCCGTGCCCGTCCGGCCAGCACTGTCCGCTGTTCGGACGCTGTCCAGCACGTTCCTTGCGGCCCGGTCCGCTGTCTATACCTCCTGTGCGTTTTTCCGAGCTGGATCCCATTGTCCGCGGAATTCTTTCTTCTTATACTTCATCTGAGAGCTCTAGCCGAGCAATTGAGGTATTTTCGTATCTCGTGTCCCTCTCTTAGTGTCGATGATGACGCGGTCTCAATCCTGCTATGGGATTCGATTGTTGGTGTTGGTTCTGATTTTTAAATCAGAATTGGTTCGTTGGGTTTCCGATTAAATTTCGAAATTTACGCTGTGTTTTCGGGTTTCATAATCTGGTTCCTATTCGGAGTTGGATCTGATTTTCCGAATTTGATTTGGAATTGTCGGATTTGTTTCCGATGTCGAGTTCGATAGTTTTCGGATTTTCTGATTGAGTTCTGTTAGAAACTCATATACTGGTGGCTTTAACTATGTGTATTTCTTTATGGTATATATATATACGTTTATGGTTTTGAGATGGATTTTAGTTGGTTTTCCAGTTATATATTTGGTGTTGGCATTATTCCTGGTTTGGGATATGTTGGTTGTATTTTTCCATTATTGGGTTATCCCGATTACAAAGGAGATGCTGCCCAATTTTTCTAAAATATTTGAAAATCTTTCGGTTTATTTCTTGAGTTCAACTATAGTCAATTAACAGTTTGGCTTTCGGATAATATTTTGAGTACTAGCGAAATGCAAACGAAATCGGAACTTCCGGATGTTGAGGCATTAGCTAGAATGCAACATGACAGTTTAGACCAAGTCTGAGACGCATTTTATAATTATCTTTAATTTATTATTATTTTAGGAATGGATTACTGCTGTTAGTAATTTTGGTACAGGGCTTCGGCCTACTGTTGGACCGTTCGCGGCATTCAGAGCTCACCTTTAAATTAAATTAATTTATGTAAAAATTGTAAGGACATAAGTCCAAGTTTTCTTTTCTATTTTCCTGTGGACCTGTAATAAGTAGTTTAGTTTTTTCTTTTCTTTTCTTTTCTGGATTGTTGTTTTATAGGTAAACGCATTAATAATAAAATGAGTATTTATTTTAATATAGAAAATTAATAAGAGTTTTCTCACATTAAATAAAATAAGATTTCGAGTTTGTAACTTAGACATTCACATGTTTTCTCATTTAAAAGAAAAAGCCTAGTTTTATATATACATATTTAAAATATAAAATTTTGCCAAATTAACCGGTAATTGCTATTTTTCTCAATTAATCAGTAACCGACTTATTTAATTAAAGTGATAACGAACGTAGATTGCGACGCTAGATTTCCGGTAGATTAATTAAATAAACTTAAAATCTGACTAGGGTCTGCTTCTAGAGATTGTAACTAGCACACCTAGAATGGTTTCATTATGGTTCTAAGTCAAGGTTCTCAACTGTAGGATCTCGGAGACATACTTGACTTCCTTCTCGGTACCGACATTCTCGATCCAGTCAATTAACAGAGGCAAGTTACGGTTATGTTTTCTTGTATTTTATTTAGTAATTGTCAAGCTGCATGTTTAAACCCATTGCTACAGGGAACCCTCTCCTAGGGTTCAAATATTGATTGATATTGATTGTGGAGATTGGAAGAATAGTGTAACGTTTATGGCCAATACCCCTCATATTGCATATTGTGCGAGCTTACCCCTCTTACACACGGGGATAAGCCGTATCGCGTCGCTAGGACGCTATTGTATAACCCAAGCCGGTCATAGACGATTACACATTCAAATCACATTGTTTTTAATTGTTGAATTGCTGGAAAATATTATTTCAACTGTTTAGCCTGCATTTTTCCATTATTACTTGAAATATGAGATACATATTCGTACTTGCTCCCTTCTGACTGGAGACCACATTTTTAGGTGACATTGAGGATGCTGAGCTATTGTACAATAGCTACTATGACCCGGTTTTGTACCCTGTGGTGTTGTCGGAGTCCCCCTTGGAGGACGCAGGACCTGAGGCCGACGAGCCGACCGCTTAGCTAGTCGTTTCCAATTTTTTCTAGTTTTATTGTTTTGGAGTTTTGTAGATTTGAATTCAGCACTTTATTTCAGTTCTTTCATTTCCAGTTGTACTTTTCAATTGTTGAATAAAAGTTTTTAAAATTTTCGTATATTAAAGTTGTGACAAATGTATAGATGTTGTTGTGAATACCTGCATATAGAACAGCTTACTGCCGCCGTCTCACGACGGTGCAGGCTGGGCATGATCCGGTTCGACCCAATAATTTGGGATCGGGTCGTGACAGTATGTGTTAGTTTATATATTTTGAATATGGACATTTGTTATTTTTTTTTTAAGTGGAGGCATATACTAGTTTCTATATTTTGAATATGGACATTTGCTAAAATATCTCAAAAATATAATTTCGACTACCACATAAATAGTCTAATACCCTATTTTCTCTTTCTCGTCTGCAATATTCCTTCCTCCGATCGGCAAAATTTAATATCTATAAATGACATGAATTTGCTATCTAAGAATATTTAGGTTGGTCATTAATTCCTAATCACATAATTTGTCTGTAACCTGACAACAGACAATAAAATAATCTTACTTTAGAAGGACTTTTATTTATATATGAACACATAAATAATTTTTTCTTTTTAAAGAACTTTCAGAACCGCTTTCTCATGAATTAAAGTTCAATACTACTTAATTAGGTTGAAGCTCCCAGGAGTTTTAAAAGAACTGGGCATGATCCGGTTTAAAATCAATATTATTAGTCACATAATTTGTCCCTGGCTTTATTAGGTTGAAGCTCCCAGGAGAACTTTTTCAAAGGCCGATTTAAAATCAATATTATTAGCCTCCTCCTCTCCCAATAAGCATTAACCACTTGAATCAATACACATCACTTTTGACAACTTTTGTTTGTTTTATATTGTGTAAGGTTCGCACTATTGATGTCGGATCCATGATATCGACAATATCGATGGTTGAATCGGTTTTTGATATTTTTGGATCTGAGAATCAATTATTTTTTCGGTATGGAAAACAAAATAATTATTAAAAATTTAAAAAATCATATTTTTTTTATATATTTAGGTATATTTTAAGTATATTATGAGTTATTTCTTAATAATTTTAAAATTCAATAAAATAATAGTCATCCTTAATGATTGGTTTTACCTTCCATAAATAATTTTCTATTTATTTATATGCTTTCACACCACTGCTATTGGTCTTTTTTCTTATACGTCGGTATCGGTCAGTATTGATAGCGGTCGGTATCGGATCGGAACATGCTAAATTGTATTGGCCTCGGCCTTATCGGATCGGTATCGACCAATACTGCAAACTACGTTATAGTTTTTACAACTGTGTACTTTGTCTAAGGATACAAAGCCTATTCATACAGCTTCTTTTATAAAACTTCTCCGAGCACACGCCTACTCACAGGCAGACAACCCAAAAAATCAAAATCATATTAGTTAACTCACACAGATAACCCCGAGCATGTGCAGCCGATCGAGTTGATAGGATGTGGATTAACAATGTGTATGGTCATGCCTCTCTTTTGTTCCCCTTTTTGTGACGAATAAGATCTTAAACATGATACTGAAATCCCCTTTAAATCATCGGAATGAGTAGACAAGACAAGGAGAGGTCACAACTTGTGAGTGGTCACCGAGTTTTAACATCAGTTAAAACGAGTAAAATACGATTAGGTCGTTTTCTAAACTTGCACCAAGTAGAGCCTCAACTTGCCTAATGGTCCTAGTAGGACTCTTAGCAGCCACAAACTTGGATCCTGGATAAGAAGAAATTCTATCAATGATATGCAATGCATAGGAATGAGAGCGTATCTTCATATAATATTACATCCGAGGGCCAAACCAATCCCAAGGTTTCCTTTCCCAAAGTACCTCTCCAAGTAAACATTCTTTAGCACTGGATTGGATTACAAATTTCATGACTATCCATCCAGGAGTGGACGGCTCACGAGTAGTGGTGAACCCTGTACTCTTCAATTGCATAAATATACAACACTAAGACTAAATTAGAGAAAAAAATTAACGAAAGTTGAATTGAAAGAAACTGAAGACTTCACCATGCCACGTAGTGCGCTCAAGAACAATTTCTCCATGAGTTGGTTGGAGGACGTATCTAATATAGCCCTTCAAAACATTGGATCCTTCATCTCAGGGTTCCTCCCAGACATTCAAAAACATCCCTCCCAAGAATTTCGTTAATTTCCTCGCCCCAGAATTCCTCCCAAACATTCAAAAACAAGTTTTTACTCCCAAACAGGCTAACATCTAATTAGGTCAGCCTCAAATCTAAAAACAACAGCAGCAGGCGTCGTCATCGGAGTTCCTCAAAAATTTCAGTCACAAAAAATAGTATGTTGTTCCCTCATATTATTCCGAGTCTCTGACAGATACGTATCAATCAAATATAAATGAGATTCATTAACTTCTGTTTCAAATTTAAATCCGCAACATGAGCTCATCTTTAAAGCCCTATAAGAACGGGGAACAAAACCCACTCATTGACTATCCTCGAAACAGTTTCATTTGCAAACAGGGCGCCCAAAGGCGAAATTCCACCAACTGCTTTTGTTGTCGAATTTGGATGCGGTGTTGGCGTATAATTTTGTTGGCAGAAAAAGTAATAACAAACTGTCCAGCTGCCGACATTTCTAGCTTGGCTCTGGAGGAACCAACTTGAGGCTACGCATCCACTCGCATAAGCTGTAATCGTCAAAGTGAATGAAGCTGCTCTTAATCCTTGCCCTCCGTTCTGGAGTTAGAGTCCGCAGCTGGGGGAATCTTGCTTCCTGAAAGTTATACAACCATCCACTTCAGTGAAAATGTTTTTAATATAATAGTCAGCTCATGATACTTTTGTCCAAAATGGCGACTGGCTCAAAATATAACAAGTAGATATTTTGGTAAAACTTAATGAGTTCCTTCAACTTTCACCTCCTCTAAATTTTTGTTGGGTGGAAGTTAACTCCATCTGAGCAACCATCATAATACTAGAAAACGAGCCCACCTGGAAAAGATTCATACCTGTTCATAAGGAGGATCTTTATGAGCTGGTATTAATCGAGAAACAAAGTATCTTGCCGGAGAGCTCCCCTCCTGAGTAAACAGTCGGATCAAATCGTGAGAACACCACGATTGAGAAACCAAGGGCTAAAGTGAAACTTACACATGTATAAAATTACCAAGGCAACGAGCATATAGATATATTACTGGGAACAAGCTAAACCCTTTCAGCATTGGCAAAAATTACACACAAAAATTCAGAAATTACTGAATTAGAAGTCCAGAATCATTTTATGAGCACATATAGATGTATAAATTAAATAGGAGGATATAGAACAGTGTATGAATATATATCATCACACCATGGAAATACAGTATGCCGGTAATTAAATTCTTTAATGAATATCCTGCACCTATTACATAAATTAATCGAAAGCAAGTTCTACATAGCACACTGAAATATTTAATATATGGAATGTACGAACCTCACAGTTTGTGAACAAATGACAAGGAGAGAATATATAAAAAATTATTCAGTCTAGTGTTCTTTCCTCTAGTGTAATATTTAATATATGGAATGTACGAACCTCACAGTTTGTGAACAAATGACAAGGAGAGAATATTTAAAAAATTATTCAGTCTAGTGTTCTTTCCTCAAGTGTGCTTGTAAGTTGTAAGACTTATCTTTATTAAAGGGGGTAGTTTATCAATTATGATTGATTTCAAAAAGCAATTTAAAGTGCAAAAAAGATAATGGAAGGGGATAAAAGACAAACTTTGAAAGCAAGGATCCTTGGAGCAGGAAATCGATGTTCACTGAGTTCTTCTGCCAACGTTCTGCAAGCTGCTAAAGCTGCTGCACTTGCCCCTTCTTGAACTGCAAGTTCAGCACCCTGAAGGAAATGACAAGGAACTATCAATGATTTTGAAATCATGATAAGAAATTAGAACAGTAAAAATATCATAGTTGGAACATTCTTATTAATTTCAACCTAATGTCTGAGCATAAACTAAACTGAAACATGCAATAAACCGTATTAAAAAAAGTTAAAAAAAATAAATCCTCTAGTTCTGTTAGGTTATTCTAAGGTCATGCAATACTCGTGCCAGTACGTCAACACGGCCGTCTCCGTTCCTCCTTAGGACGAATCAGTCCCGGTTTCCAGACGACCGTTCGAGGAACGCAAAAACCTTGTGCACAAATTGTCCATGGTCATACAAATGTGTGAACGGTTAAAACTATAAAACACATACATGGTACAAAAACTGAATTAACTATGCAAATCTCTAATCAGCGTTATACCACAACACTTTCTTCTGCATTACCAGATTCCTCGAGGCATCGTTCGTACTTCCATTCTTTCAAATCTAGAAATGTCTACCTTGGCGACTCAACGATCCCAAACCTTTCCATATTTTCATTCTTTCTGAAACCACAACACTATACTCCACAAGATAACATAATTACAGTAGTACAAAATCCATGTCAATGTCTATAACAGCAGGCTAATATTCCATGTTCTATACGTATCTATACAGCAAGTTGACGACAAGAACATTACTCTCTTTTAACCTACAAAAAACCCCATCCTTACTTTGCACTCAACCTTGAGTTATACGCATCTCTCTTTTGAGAAGAATATTACCTCTTTTAACCTACAAAGACCCCCATCCTTATTTTGCACTCAACCATGAGTTATACGCATCTCTCTTTTGAGATTCATGTAATGAGAGAGCAATGAATAAATGGATGGCTAATAGGGGCCTTGATGTGAACCAATTTAGATTTTTTTTTTAGATAGAAATTATTTTTATTTGTTTTATTGGTTATAATTTTAAGTTATCTTAGGGATGAGCCTTTAGAGAGTGGCTTTATCTTCTTTTTATTTCTTGAGAGTCTATAAATATTTTCTAAGTTTATAAATTATTCATTGAAGAATTGAAGAATGAGAAATTTATTTTTGAGTCTGAATGGTGCGATGCCAAAACCTTGAAGTAGATCTCTACCTAATTTACTTCTCTGCTTCCGACGTTGACATGAATCGAGCATCGAGTACAAAAGTCACGTAATCGAGATCCAACACAACCTACACGTTTCCAAAATCGGATATTTTTATTTATAATCAATTGTGATTTTTATATTTTTATCATAATTTTTGCAATAAATTGATAGTAGTTAATTGTTCACATTTCATTTAAAACTTACGTGTCAAATTCTTCCCAAACCCCAATTTTCATACTAATGATATTTTATACAAGGTTTTCATCCTGCGTCAAATAGGTATCCAAGCTCTAGGTTAGCAAAAAAATTATACATAGGTAAAGACCTAAGAGAATAATTAAGATTCAATGTAAAACTAATATATAGATTATGACGACTTGTCTAAAAAGATTGGCGATCAATACAAAAAGAAGCAAGATGAACTTCGTAATTCAACTCAAATTAAGAGACTAATAGTTGACTTATCTACACAAATAGAGTCCAACCAAGAGCCAACCATATTCTTAGAGTGTCCATTAGTTAAATCTAATGAAGCTATCAAAGTTGAGACACAAATTAGGTCCGTAGTTGAAATTAGGTCCAAGTTTAGAACAAAAGTCAACTTTGACGTTTATATATCATCATTAGAAGAATTAAATAGGTTATTTGACCAATCCAATGAATTTAAAAAACCTATTAAGTCTTCCAAATATTTTAAACTTGTCCTAATAGTTGTGTCCGTGAACAATTTCTATTATTTGTTTGTTACAAATAATTGTAATAGTTTGCAGAAAATAATAATTGGTTGTAGGGGCGATCATTTTGCTTTTTTGGACGCACCGAGACAACCATGATTTATTGAGGCACTTGATGTTATTTTCCTATTGGACATTATGTTTCTTCCACCTCCAAAACTGTCAGTACCGTCGTGGAATTTTGTCGCCTTTTCAGAAGTCTTTGTATTGACTATACTACCGAATCAGAGACCTCCGCCATGGCCAATTTGAAGGACATTACCGGGAGCATAATTCTCGGATTTTACGCTTACATGATTCACAAGGAGGTGAATTTTTCGAAGCCGAGAAGAATGATGGGAAACAATTTAGATTTTTTGTTATCTTTTTGTTATTTTTGGTTGGATAGAGACTATTTTTATCTATTTTATCCATATTTTGCAGTATCGGTGATACCAACCGATACCAATACCGATTGGTACCGATGTTGGTGGCCTCTTTTTCAGTCAATTCAACAAAAAAATTGAACGAAAAAGACCAATCAACAAGAGTATAAAAGCATACCAAGGTTGTAAAAGCATGTAAAATAATAAAACTTATCTATCGTAGGTAACCAATCGGCAAGGGCGAAAATATTTTATCAAATTTCAAAACTACTAAGAAACAACACAAGAAATACTTAAAATTATTCCTAAATGTATAAAATATTTTTTTTCTATAATTTTAATAATTTATTAATAATTACTTGCTTTTCGATAACAAAAAAAATCCGATACTCCAATCTGAAACCGCCAGTAATGCTGATACTACCAATCCAAATACTCATAGGAAGGGTCCGATAATGATTCATATACCAATAATGCGAACATTGGTTTTACCAGTTATGATTTTATGTTATCTTGGGGATAAGTTTTCAGAGATTGGCTTTATCTTCTTTTGATTTCTTGAGAGACTGTAAATAGTCTGTAAGTTCATAAATTATTCGATGAAGATTTGAAGAATGGAAAACCTATTTTTGTGTTTGTATGGTACGATGCCAAAACTCTAAAGTGGATCTCTATCTTATTTCCTTCTCCGTTTCCGACGTTGACATGAATTAGGCCTCGAGTAGCAAAGTCGTATAATCAAGATCTAACACAACTTGCACATTTCCAAACTCAAGTATTTTTTATTTATAATCAATTGTTATGTTTTACATTTTTATCATATTTTTTTGATAAATTAATAGTAGTTAATTGTTCATATTTCATTTAAAGCTTACACGTCCAAATCCCTAATTTTCATACCAATTATATTTTCCCCTAGGTCTTCGTCCCGCGTCAGGCCTTCTAGATCCTAGGAGGGTAGTAGCCTTAAAAGGAAAATCTCAGCAACGTGTGTAGAAGCAAGTTGATTCTTGAGAGCGCATTTCCAGTGCTAAGCTAGTTGAATATGGAAGGTCATACATTAATAGAACAATTTAAGGTAAAAGAAATTTAATCTGCAAGAAACTCTTCGATACACTTTTTTTTTCATGTGTACTCTAGTGCTCAATCTTGAGGTATTTGCCTCTCTCTTCTGAGATGCATGCAATGAGAGAGCAATGCAACGTTAGATGGCTAGTAGGGACCTTGTAACTTGATCCTAGGATGGAACCTTAGAAGGAAATTAACAAGTATGTTGGTTCTTAAGATCTCATTTCCAGTGCCAAGCTAGCTGCAAGGTGTTCCTAGAGTAATTCAAGGAGAAAAATAAAACTCTCAGAGATACTTGTTCATGTGTACTGCAATGCTGAAGGTGGTACTCAGATTAGTTGTGAGAATTGTCGCACTTCGTAATGTACCATTTCAGTTATGGAAGAAAAGGTTATGCCACTAATGCACCATTCCAGGTTAGTTGTGATAACTGTCATCACTAATATATTCTCATGAATAATTGAAACATTGTTCTAATGTGTTATGCCTACTACCTAACCATTAACTAACTAAGTCAGAAGACTCAGAGCTAACAATCAACCTCAACAAATTGATTTTCCTGACTTCTGCTCAACATTACTTGTCAAGATCCAAGCTTCAAAAAAACTGAAGGACATAGGACAAACATTTTGACTCTAGTATAAGTGCTTACATCAAAAGCTTTGGAGGATTATGGAACCATAACTGCTCTCTACTAATACTTTTTTTCTGTAAACCGCAAGCACAACCTGTATATATAAAGAACACATGCTCTTCCCACCCCATGATTCTATTTTATTTGGCATATTGAACAATCATGAAAGGACAAGTGTACTAGATGGAATACGAGTGATGGGTTCTTCTACCAATACATATATTCGGTGAAAAGCTATACGCACAGATAGGGCCATGACTCTTGTGAGGATAACCAAGCAACACTTGCAAAACATGAGAGCTGATGGATGGGAAATAATTGTTGGAAGAGTTTTTTTCATTCTTGTGTTAAGCAGAAGAAAGTAATCCTACCGAAGGACGAATTATTTGTACAACATGGAATATCCCATCACAACTTTGAAGGTAAAACAAATATGCATCATTATTGTGTTGAATTATTTTATGAAGTGATTGATTTGCAACTTCAAGAGTTGAACAATCACTTTAATAAGATGAATACAGAGTTGTTGTTGTGTATGGCTTGTCTTGATCCAAGCGATTCATTTTGTGCTTATGATAAGAGAAAATCGCTTCGCTTTGTTGAATTTTATCCATCTGATTTCTCTAGCATTGAGTTAATGCACCTTGATCGTCAACTTGATAACTACATTTTGGATTTGTGCTGTGATGGCCAATTTTCTGAGGTTGCGGGGGTTGACTTGCTAGAAAGATGGTTCATCTAAAGAAGCATCGTGCATATTCGTTGTTGTATTTGCTTTGAAGTCGCATTGTTATTACATGTTGCAACCGCAATTGTAGAGAGAGTATTTTCTGCAATAAAAATCATCAAGACTTTATTACATAATCGATTGGGAGATAAAATGATAAATAATTGTTTGGTGGCATATATTGAAAGAGGCGCATTGAATGCCGTTTACAATGAAAATATCATTCAATATTTTCAGAATATGAAGTCTTAAAGAATTTTATTGTCAAAGAAAGGGATTGTTTAATGATTTAATATTTTATGACATTTGGTATTAATATATGATATTTTTTGGATTATAAATGTGTTACTATAATTTATTATTATTATAACAGTAATCGTTGCCCCCTAGATGAAAATCCTGGGTACCCCATTGGCTTTAACTATTACTTTGTTTTCTTTTTCCTCTTGCCATAACTCTTTTGCTTTCACTTTCTTGTATACTAATCTATAGTTGATGTAGTCCGCAATCTGCATTGCTATAATAGATGGATGTTACGATCATGAAATATCCTGATGCCATTGCATTTTAAGATGCTCGCCCTTTTCTACAGTTTCAAGCTTATGATTTGTGAAGACAGACCTATGATTCAGCGAGGCCAAATTACCATCCACTGAAAAAGAACTTCCACTTTTAGTAAATACAATGATCCACAACCTATACAAGTTGCTTCCTAATTTTCAACATTTCAACCAACACATGAAACTTACTAGTTACTACATACACTAGTAGGTGTAGTAGAGGACATATATAATCTGCCTGCAAATTAGATTATTGAGCTAAGCACGATAAGCAATATGACATAAAACATTAGTTCAGGATTGAAGAGAAAGTGAAAGGGATGTCAGGAGGCTGGCAGCAGTTTGTAGATTATTTTTCAGGAAAGCTTTTTCACTAGAGCTACGCTCCAAAGCACACCCCACTTTCATGAGAAGAAACTTAAACGATGATGAAGCCAAATGAAATAAATAGAGAAATATAAATTAAATAAGACAAAAATAGAGCGTACAATCACATACCAGCCATATGAAAATATCTGTTCCATGGTCAAGCACGACAGCAGAATTAGATTGCATGGCCAGATCATATGCTGGAAGCTCCTCAAATGTGCCCCCTTCCCGATGCATTAAACATCTTGGTGCTAGCATGCGGAGGGATAAATCAAATGATGCACTTAGAAACAAATTTCTCAGTACAGATCTCTCATCTTCATGACCAACAATACTTCCTAAAAGAGGTCCTCTTCTAAGATGAAATAAGTTCTCAGGTAGTGTTGCTAGCTCCTTTGGGAACCGAAAAAGCTTTGATTTAGGCATCTGAGAGCCAAATTTTGAAGCAATATCCTTGACTCTCTCATCCACTGTAAGCCTCATATCAATTGCATCAGAAGAAGCTCTCGCATACAAGAGGGTCCTCTTAGCAATAAGAACTGCAGACACTTCCTCTTGGATGCTCCCAAGATATGTTGAGACACTATCGACAGTAGGGAGCCTCACAGTGATAACTCTAGAAATGTCAGCTTGATATACATTTGAATAGCGAACTGCAAATTGGAAGTAAACATGGTCATTCTTAATGTCAGCTTTTGTTTCCATGCATAAACAAAAGCTCTGCGTCTCTTCCACACTATTCATCTGGATACAAAAGGATGAGTCATTCTTAAATGATTCATGAGAATCAGCAGGTGCCTCTTCACCAGGTCCAATAACTTGAGTAACAAGAATATCATCTGAACATCGTATCTCAAATAACCCATGAGAACCTGCTGCTCGCATTGATGCTCTTTGCAAGTTTACACCAAAAGCCTCACCAAAGTCATCGTGAAGTAGCAGCACGCCGCCAGAACTTTTGGGCAGAGGCTGCAGGACAGGAACTCTTACTGGACATGTTCCAGCACAAAGGACATCAACTATAGTATTATGCCGGTGTGCCTCTTGACCTAGATGTTCCATCCATTTCATGGCTGTTTTCTCCATGTATGGGTAATTAGGATGAGTAAATGAATGTGGAACTGATCCAGGGCCAAACGTATTTGGACCGCCAGCACATACTAATATTCTGCAATTTCCTCCCGGCCTTTTAATGATTCCACGAGACATTTCTGCTGAAGGCCCTTGTATTATGGCTAGGGCTACCTCCACCGCAGTGCCTAGGCATCGATCTCTAGATGCTTCTGGTATGCTAAGTTTATAAGGTGTCAAAGACGAAAATATGAGATGTGCAACAGGAAGTGAGGCATGAATAGGTGATAGGTAGATGCCGGCCCCATAAATCAATGCTTTAAGTGATTCTTGTGTTGGTGATCCTTCACCGGCAAGAACATCAGCCGATGCCATGGAACCCTCTGAAAAATCATAAACTGATACTGTGCGGCCATATGTAATGATACCAATTCTCGTAGTAGGGGGGAGAGAATCAACGAAAGCATGTAAGGAGCCTTGAAGATGTTGAAGGTGGGCTTCATCTAAGCATTCATCAATTACAACAAATATAGGTGCTGACATCCTTGAATCAGAGACTGGCACATATCCTGGTCGCCTGTTCCCAGTCTGAACATAATCGATCGCAGACGATGAAAGTTCTGTCCAGTGCCGAAGGTCATCCTTGCTGGGGGCTACATATTCCCCGCCACTGCTATTTAGCTTTTTGCAGATCACACATTGCCATTGCCCAGAACCTATTAAAATCTCGCAATAAAGGTTAACATAAGCACCACAATTTTGGCAACGGTGAGGGTCACGTTCTACTACTTGAGGACCAGGTGCTATTTCTCTTCCAGGGGACACCAATGCTCCAAAACCCAAGCTTGAGACATTTGCTAGCTTCTTATGTTTCAATACCTAAGGAAGAAAACAATATATAGTAAATAAATATCACCACAACACTAAATAATACCAAGTGTTTGTAATAAGATGAAAAAAGGACGAATGCAAGCTGCCAGACATACAAGTGCCCGGATACTAATGAACTTTAAGCATTAAACCCAGCAATGTAACAACAGAATAAGAAAACGATAAAAGATGGTACCTTGTGAGCAGAGAAGAGTACATATGGCGATTCATAGGTTGATTCGTCAATACCAGCAGAATGATGCAGTGGTAACTCGGAAGACCCATTCGAGTACAGGAGTGGAGAAGATGTGGGCAAAGACGAACCTGAAGGAAAAGGCATCAACTGAGGAGATGCAGGGGCCGCCCCGAAAGGGACCGCTGCTGGCCGTAAAGGTGAGGAGAAGACGGGCGGGCCGGGTGGAGTGCTGAACTGAGGAATCGGACTGCCGGAGTGAACTCCATCACCTGGTGACAAGGAGCTTGGTGTTCTCGATAAAGGCAAAGGATACTGATGTTCCTGTTGAGGCTGTTGGGGAGAAAATCTTGATGTTACCGGAGAGGGAAATTGAGGAGGGGTTGGTCGCTTCTCAGGGCGAGGTGTAGGTGTGCCTGGGGATGAGACGGTTGGTGCATATCCTGGAGGCGGGGGCCGAGGGGGAGTATCCATTTATGATTATAACGCTGTGATGAAATATAATTTGAGCCGAGTGAATAATAATTGTGATAAAATTCCCTAAGGAGTATAAAAATAAGCACGTTTCCTTTGAATGCCTAATGAACCTCATTTACCATAACTATGGATAAATATGAAAGAAAAAAAAAGGTGTTGCGTATCCTTAACAAGCAAAAAGCAATAGAAAACTTATGCTTACGTTGACATATCAAATAAGGGTAAAATTCAGACAAGTGTATTCAGTTTCAGGGGATTATATGTTACTGTGTTGCATGGACACGAAGAACGATACTGATACAGGTGACACCATCATGGAATGGCACATATTTTGGTACGCCGTAATGTATTCTGGAGGGTTTGTGTCGTGTCCAAGACAAAGTGACACAGGTTCTGGAGTGTTTGTGCATCATAGATCTGTTATGGCAAGGTATTCTGAAAATATTATTGATTTCAAAGCCACTACAGAAGAACTGCATATTAACAAATCTCCAAATATTATGATAAGTTACAGGTGAAGAATACTTTTCCTTAGGTTATTAGAAATTTTAAATAAATCCACGGAATTTCACCTACAAAAGTAGCATCTTTAATTAAAAACACGCAACTTTCGTCAATTTAACAGAAACTAGCTTTCCCCTTTTGGTTAAATCAAATTAGGAATAGATAATACAAGAAATTTGAAGACCTTCACTTAGTATTGGGAATTTCGGCTCTATTACTGATACGAATCAATTATGACTAAAATTTTACGAAAATAACATGACATGAACCCTAATATACGAAATGCATCAAAACCACATGTACTGGTAGAGAAAACCCAAATCTACCACGATCATACTCGATTTGATTCAGTAATAAATTAAAACCCCAAATTAAGGATTTAACAATAAAAATCGCATTAATTCCACCACACGTAACAAATAAATATTAAAAAAATCTCGAAAAAAATTGCAGAAAATTGGGAAATTGAGAATTACGTCAAGCTCGTCGAAGCGATCTCACCGTGTAAACTTAATTCTTCGCCGTGATTAGCCCTCCTAGAATCGTACATTCGAGAAGAGAGAAAAGGAGCGAGCGAGAGTAAAATGGAAGAAAAATACAATGAAAATGTAAAAAATATATTATTTTTCCCAAAAGAAAAAAAAAGACCCATGCACATAAAACTACGAAAGGGAGCGAGTGACGTGGTGCGAAACGTGGCGTAATTCTATTGGCTGGAAGTTCGTCAGGGATGCGGGACCTATGTCCACCTCAGCGGATTGGCGTTTGTTAAGAAGTATGGATAACTCGGATCTGACCCGAACCCGTAGGAACCGGGTCCGAGTCAAGACGGATCCAAGTGTCCGAAGTCCGGGCTTGGTATTAGGCGATAAGAGCGTCATGACAATTCTATCAAAACGAATTTTGTGTTTTGGAATTCGGAATCTTAAGATGTGAGCGTCAATGACACACATTTGGCAATACATGGTTATTAATACGGAAACTTTTAATAGCAACTTTTATTTATTTATTGTCGATTTTCTTGTTATATGTCAATGGACTCGAAAACCTTCAAACCAAATATGATAACATATTCAGCATTTGGATTTGATATTTGAAAGTTTATACAAACTTGTACTATTATTTGAGTGTCTCTCCAAACCTATTTGTTTTATTTATTTGTTTGTTTGTCATCAGCTAGTTATTAAATAGTTTTTTTTAATAAATAATACTTAATCGTAACATATAAATAAGAAATAAGAGAAGATAAAGATAGACGAGGGTAAAAATAAGAGATGGATGTTTAGTAGTACATAAAAAATTTATAATATTCTTATATGATTTGTTGATCAAGGATAGTAATAATTTGTTGTTTGTACTGAGACTGTGCACTATTGGTGCATGACAGCCATTAGGCATAGGCGGAGCCAAGATAATTGCTGGGGTGGGTTACAGCCCACCCAAAAAAAATGTCTTCTTTTTTTCCATATGCATTTTTTTTGTGAGTTTGTCTACACCTAGCCCACGGTGATTCACTCCGGTCCACCCAATTTAAATTGATGGTTCCGTCCTTGCCATTAGGTGTATACTACAATGCTCGATGTAATATCCTATTATTGTACATTTTATTATGTACAATAATAAACCAAGTATGATTCACTTTTGTGAAACCGTTGCCAGAAAATCAGCAATCATTATGGATGAAACATATTATATAGATCAATAGAATAACTACTTTACATCATTTTGCTATTTTTTATCTCAATATTTTATGTCAATTAAAAATAGAAATGTATTTGAATTTTTTTTTCCTTCCGAGATGTCCATCGTTACGTAGAAAATTTAATAATACGTCCCTATGGTTCGATCTACTGATATTACATGATCTTATGTCTCTTTCCGGTAATCACAAGGTTTCACTCGAGTTATACCTGAAATTATAAACATGAAAATGCACCTATAATATCAAATATAGACAAATAAATAAGAGGAAAGGAACCATAACAAATAGTTCCTAAATTTGCAATTCCGTCGTCGTCGTCAATGGTCAACGTAAGGATCTAGCTTTTATTGGTTTGGATCTGGTCAATTTTGTTTTTCTTAGCGGGTCCGGATCCGCCTATAGATCCCACAAAATTACTATTCCTAGACCAAAAGATCCTCACCTCTCCCCGCCCCCTAAAAGCGAACGTCTGCTCCGACATTCCAAAAACCCTCGTCGGAGCACCGATGTCTTCCACTACTCCGGCGGAGCACCGGACCACTCCGGACTCGAAGATCAAGCTCTGTGCATATTACTCCTTACTCTACAGTACGGAGCCCAGCCGCTGCTCTCCAAGAGATTCACGGGGTTTGCAAATAAACCCTTCTTTTTTTCTTCTTCAGTTCTCACTCGTTAGTGTTCGTAGTGTTTGTAATTAAACCTTCACTTTTCTTTATATTACCATATTCTAGGGGTGAGCGTCGGTATAATTGGTCGGTATTTGGTCGATTTTTTTGGTATTTTTTTAAAATCGGTATTTGAAAAATCAATACCAATATCGTACCATTTAGAATCGGCTTTTTTGGTATCGGTTAAATCGGTATTCGGTCGATTTTTGTTCGATATCGATATTTTACCAATTAATATTTGATCAATTAACACACTTAATATTGTAGAACCTCTTAATCTATAATATATAGTTTTTACTTTTTTGGAAGCATTAATTTTAAAGTCAAACCTCTACCAACCAAACAATTAATCAAAATTATTAGAACAATATGTAACAAGTCGCAAACACCTAAAAATGAGCTTAAAATATCAAACACGGTCACTAAGTTTAATCTTTAGTATAAGTTTAAGTAACCAAAATTCACTTCAAAATTCTATGAGAACACAAAAACATAAGCTCAAAAGATCAAAAACTCAATTCTTAGCATTCTTAACATAAATTCAAGTCCACTAAAATCCATTCCAAGTTCTAGAAAACCAACCAAAACAAAGATAAAAAAATGAAAATGAGTAGTGTAAAATTAATCATGAACATTAAAAAATGTGTGTGTGTATATATGTGTGTGTGTGAATCGGTTCGGTTCGGTATTTTCGGTATGGTATTACACTCAAACCGTTACCATTACCATTATACCGTAATTTAGTCGGTTCGGCAATTCGGTATCGGTACATAATTTCAGTTCGATTTTTCGGAATATTTTTAATCGGTATTCGGTCAGTTTTTCGGTATTGATCGGTATTTGCTCAGCCCTACCATATTCTTATGCAAATTTGGAGCGACTTAACTTGTTAGAAAATAGGGTTTTGTTAAATTGGATTTTAATGGTTCTACGAAGAAAGTATAAGAATTACACTAATCATTAACACTTCGTGTCCGACGTGTGTCTGGCATGATCATATTTGCTCGACACGGCTAGTTGGACGCCGCTGGCCCATGGATGGAGTCACCGGCTGCTTTTGGCCGGTTAATTGGAAAATTGAACTGGCCACATAGTTGCGATTAATCGTTCTAGTGAGATCTTGATAAATCGGTAACTAGCCATGGACCGCATGAGAAAGAATATCGCTTAGTACAACATTGGTTCAGACTCGTAGGAGAAGAAATATTCATCGGGGAATAATTTGTCATGTTAATGGCAATGGGGTGGGGATGGGGGTGGGGGTGGGGGTGGGGTGGGGTGGGGTGGGGCGGGGAATTGTTACAGAGAGCTACTTTTGATTGTTTGTGTGGAGAGCTTTTCATTTGTCATTCTGTAGATACTGGATGCAAGGTTCAGTGTATCATGGTCAACGCGATATGTATAGTTAGTTCATGTCCAGTGGTACCTTTAAGAAGAATTATATGTTTGATCTAGTGGCTGATTGTTTTTGAGGAGATAAACTTGAACTTTAAAGTACGATCTACTTTCTTATGCATTATGTTCGGACATTTAAAAGCTTCCAATAAAAGTAGGGTCGAGGTGCCGACTGAAACAAGTTGCTCTCTTTGCATTCACAATATGTCTTAGTGGTTGGTTGAGAGCCGGACCTAGACTAGAGGAGTGGTCTGTCTGGCTAGAGGATCGTCGTACTGATGTCTAACGGGGAAGTCCAAGCGGAAATTGCAACGGAGATTCGTCCGAGCGGTGGATCGTGGAATGATGCATTGTCCGCAAGAATTGAGGAACGGCGTGCAAAGAATTAGACCCGGACTGTGACCGAGGAGATATATTGTTGATATATGTGTTAAGTATTATTGGGCTTTAGTCCCACATTGCCTAGAATGATAGGAGAGGAGGCTAGCCTCTCCTTTATATATGTAGTCTCTATTCCAATAATAATTACTTAAAAATTTTCTACATGGTATCAGAGCCTAACCTGCTTAAAATACCGTCAGAGCCACCATTTCCACACAAATCCTACCCCTAACCTCGCCCTCCCTTTACCCCCCCCCCCCCCCCACGCCGCCGCTGCCGCTGCTCCCGCTGCCGCTGCAGCCGCTGCTGAGCCGCTGCCGCTGCGGTTGTGCCGCTGCCACTGCTGCGCCGCTCCCGCTGCCGCTGCAGTCGCCGCTGAGCTGCTGCTGCTGCGGCTGCTATTGTCGCTGCTGCTGCCGTGGGTGCCTCCATGCACACCACTTTTAGGGCTCCTACTGTGTAGGTAAGCCTAAACTTGAGATTTATCTCATCTGTGGCACCTACGGTGCAGGTAAGCTTAAACTTGAGATTTATTTCATCTGTGGCACCTACAGTGTAGAAAGCCTAAAATCGTTCTTGAAGATTTATCTCATATGAGATTCTCAAGGAGATGCCGATGATGCCTAGATCCGATGAAACCAGACATATTCGGATTTATGAGAGGACGAGGACAAGCGTGAGTCGTGGAGCAAGTGTGACGTGATCGAAAAGAAGCATCGATGGAGGCGATCCTCAAGAAGCTGGATGCTGACGATGTGGCGATGTTGATGAAGTTGATAAAGGTGTCGGCTGGTGATAGCACGACACGAGCGCCACCAAAGTTGGAACTACCCTCCATTGATCTGAAGTTGGATGGACCAGACACATATCTGAGTTGGTCACGGCGGGTGAGAAGAACCCTTGCAGGAAAGAACCTGGAGGGATTCTTGACGGACGAGAAGACAGAGCCGGAAGATGGCTCGACAGGACGCGACGAGTGAAAATTCACTCATATGGTGATTTATATCTGGCTTCTCAATTCCTTAGTCCAGTCTATTGCTTCTACAGTAGATGGCATTGAGATGGTGAAAGACGTATGGGAGAAGTTGAGGAGAACCTATGATGGCGTGGAAAACAACCTACGGATCTTCCAGATAAAAGGGGAGATCGATGACACCGTACAAGGGGAGAAGACGGTGCAGGAGTACGCTACGGAGTTAGAGCGTCTCTGGCTGGATTATGATCACTCCTCAAAACGGACAAGCTGCGGGGACCCGAAGTGTAAGGAGAGACATGTGTGTCTGCAGGAGAGCACGATGAAATTCCTCAAAGGGCTGACTGCAGCATTTGCACAGAGGACAGCCTTACTCCTCACCCAACCAGAGATCCCTAGTCTCGAGGAGGCTATCTCAGCCATGATCCAGGAGGAGACGCTGATCAGATTACAGACAGGGACAGGTGGTCCTCCCGAAGCAAAGTCAGCACTAGCAGCTGCTAGCTCGGGCGACACAGGATCCAAGGGAGAGCTCTGGCAATACAATCGGCAGTGCTACAACTGTGGGGAGATGGGCCATCATCGATATGCTTGTACCAAACTACCTAAGGAGGGAGACTCAGGTGGTAGACGAGGACGAGGATATTTTGGACGTGGACGTGGTCGAGGAGGCCGAGGAGGCTATCGGGCAAACTTGCTGGTGGCAGAAGGGAATGGAGGAGCTGGTGGCACCTTTACTGAGGAGGATCAGGCACTGCTGGACCTGCTGGAGAGAAAGCAGAGAGCGTCGACCGAAGGAGACAGGAGAAGCGGAGCAGAGGAGACATCCACCCCATTCTTCGGAGGCAACGCCGCTATGTATGCTCACCCATTAGAAGCTACTGACGAGTTACTCGCTCTTGCATCTATGTCTTCCCTTAAAACGTCAGACTGGATTATCGACTCAGGAACATCTCGGCATATGACCGGGAACGCTAGTGAGTTTTCTTCATACACTCACCTAGCACCAGCAGCCACCATTCAGACTGAAGATGCCACTTTCCAACCAGTGGTCGGTAAGGGTACTGTTAATTGTACATGTTTAGTAAGATTATCCAATGTGTTACATGCTCCATCATTTCCAGTCAGTCTCTTGTCTATTAGTTCTATAATTCTCCAACTAAAATGCACTGTTTCTTTTGATATTCCTAAGTTGATCTTCTAGGAGAAAGGAACGGGACGAAGACTTGGGACTGTCACCTGGCATGAGGGACTGTGCTACCTAGATCGGGAAGGACTGGACTCAGCATTGATATCTATGGCAGAGAAGGCTGGAATGGAAGATCTGCAGCAGAGTACTGAAGATACTTTGATACTTCATCATAGGAGGATGGGACATTCTTCTTTTGATACTCTAATTAAGTTGTATCCAGTGATGTATGCAAAATCAAATAAACAGAAATTAGTATGTGATGCATGCGAGTTAGAAAAGCTTACTAGAAGCTCATATGTTGGTACTGATCATAAGAGTTTTCTTGTTTTTGAGGTAGTATATTCTGATGTTTGGGGTCCATGTGCTACTAACACTATGAATGGATATAAGTACTTTGTCTCCTTTATTGATTGTGCATCTCGTGTCTCCTGGCTGTATTTAATAAAAAATAAGAGTGAAGTATTTGCTTGCTTTCGGGACTTCCATAAACATGTCCAGACTCAGTACAATGCCGTAGTGAAGGTACTGAGGTCTGACAATGGAACGGAGTACACCAACAGGACACTTGCAGAGTACCTGTCAGCATACGGAATACAGCACCAGACCAGCTGTGCATACACTCCAGCACAAAATGGAGTAGCAGAAAGGAAGAACCGACACCTTCTCGAGACCGCAAGAAGTATGATGATCGACATGAATGTCCTACAAAATCTACGGGGACATGCAGTATTGACAGTAGCTCAACTTATCAACAGGATGCCTTCAAAAGTCCTGGAATGGAAGTTTCCATGTGAAGTATTACAAGGCAATAATAGTGGGATACTCCCACTAAAGGTATTCGGGTGTGTGTGCTTTGTGAAAGACAACAGACCATTAGTTGGGAAACTTGACCCCAGAGCAGTCAAGTGCATCTTCGTGGGCTATTCAGCGACTCAGAAGGGATATGTGTACTAGAGTCCAGTTGAGAAGAAGAAGTTCGTTAGTATGGATGTCCACTTCCGAGAGCATGAGCCATATTACCGCTAGGAGGGAACTTCGCACAACACGCCTAATACTACCAGTATAAGGCGAGAGGGGGAGATGGAGAACTTGGTGGTAACCGATCTAGAAGTATGGCATAGAGGCACGGTTGAGGAGAAACATGAAGGTGAAGCAGAACAGGGGGAGGAGATAAGAAGTATCGGGCCTACGGTTCAGGGGAAGTTACTTACCTACAGCAGGAGAGAGAAGCAAACTGCAGGTCCAGTACCTACAGTGCTAGTGCTAAGTCCCTTGCATGCGTCTGTCCCAACTCCTGAGACACCACCATCATCCTCATCTACACCACCACCCTCCTCAGGTGATATCATTCCTCCTACTTCTCCCATACCACTACCTACACGAAGGACTACTCGCAGTAATGCGAAAAATCCTCCGGACAGATATGGTTGGAACTTTACTAAGTTTGTTTCTTATGATTATATCTCTTCTTCTCATGGAGTATTTATAGCATCTTTGGATAGTATTACTGTACCTAATAATTGGCAGGTTGCCAAGAACGATCCAAAGTAGAAATCGGCAATGCATGAGGAGTTGGAAGCTCTTGAGAAGAACCACACTTGGGAACTGGTGAGACTGCCAGAAGGGAAAAGAGCAGTCGGATGCAAATGAATTTTTACTGTGAAACAGAACCCAGATGGACAGGTTGAGCGCTATAAAGCTCGACTGGTGGCAAAAGGATACAGTCAGACGTACGGCATCGACTATGACGAGACCTTTGCACCAGTGGCGAAGATGAGCACTGTCAGGACCTTGATCTCCCTGGCAGCCAATGGAGGGTGGAAGCTACACCAACTGGATGTGAAGAATGCATTTCTTCATGGAGATCTAGTGGAGGAGGTGTACATGGAGATACCACCAGGATTCGGCACCAAACAGACAGAAGACAAGGTCTGCAGACTGAAGAAGTCCCTCTATGGACTGAAGCAGTCTCCGCGAGGCTCGAGCATGGTTTGACAGGTTCAGGAGAGCAATGATAGGGATGGGATATCAGCAGATCAATGCTGATCACACTGTCTTCTTCAGACGAAGTGGAGGCCACGTCACCATGCTTGCGGTATATGTAGATGATATGATTATCACAGACGATGATGAGCAGGAGATCGCCCAACTCAAAGGAAAGCTTGGCAAGGAGTTCGAGGTGAAGGATCTTGGCCCTCTTCGATACTTCCTTGGGATTGAGATTGCTTGAGATAATGAGGGAATCGTTCTTTCTCAAAGGAAGTACGCACTGGACCTGCTTACGGAAACGAGAATGATGGGATGCAAACCAGCTACGACACCGATAGACCAGAAGTTCAAACTGGATGCTGAAGCTGGAGAACCAGTTGACCGGGATAGATATCAGAGATTGGTGGACAAGTTGATCTACTTGAGCCACACTCGACCTGATATCAGCTTTGCGGTCAGTGTAGTGAGCCGCTACATGCATGACCCCCGGAAGGGTCATATGGATGCAGTATACCAGATTCTGAGGTACTTGAAGGGAGCCCCCGGGAAGGGACTGATCTTCAGAAGAAATAATCATGTAAGCATCGAGGGCTATTGTGATTCTGACTGGGCTAGCTGTGCTGACGACAGGAGATCCACATCGGGCTACTGCATATTTGTAGGAGGCAACTTGATCTCGTGGAGGAGTAAGAAGCAGTCAGTGGTGACCAGATCAACAGCTGAAGCAGAGTATAGAGCTATGGCCTTGGGAGTCACAGAACTATTGTGGTTGAAGAATATGCTGACGGAGCTAAAGCTGGACCAGGGAGCCAAGATGAAGCTATGGTGTGACAACCAGTCAGCTATTAGTATTGTCAACAATCCAGTGCAGCATGACAGAACCAAGCATATCGAGATTGACATATTCTTCATCAAAAAAAAGCTGGAGAAAGGAGTACTAGAGCTGGGCTACGTTCCAACCAAAGATCAGGTAGCAGACGGACTGACAAAGGGGTTTAGTTCTATCAGCATGATGAGAGGATGTGACAAGATGGGTTTAGTGAATATCTTTCGCCCATCTTGAGGGGAGTGTTGATATATGTGTTAACTATTATTGGGCTTTAGTCCCACATTGCCTAGAATGATAGGAGAGGAGGCTAGCCTCTCCTATATATATGTAGTCTCTATTCCAATAATAATCACTTAAAAAATCTCTACATATGTAATAAAAATGATAAAGCTCAAGTCGGACATTATAGGCCATGTTTGGTTCACGGAATCATAATGTTAGGAAAGGAAAGTAATTCATTTTCTATGTTTGGATGCCAAAGAAAATGTTTGGGAAAGAAAACTGATTCCCAAGGGAAAGAATAATTAGGGGGAAGTGGTTCCCTCTACCCACCTAGGGATTCACTTTTCCACTCTAGGATTCACTATCCCTCCCAATTTCCTTGGCCTTTCCAAACACTGGAAAGAAAAATGGATGGGAATTACAATTTCCCAAAGGAAATGAAATGAACAATTATTGATTTCCTTTCCTTACCATTAAAAACTGATTTCATTTCCTTTTCTTTAATATAAAATATTCAAGAGAGTTCATTATAATCTCAGTCATTAGAAATTAGCATTTGGGGATCATCAAATATGAAGATATTTTGTTCCTACACCGTGTATTTCTTTTTCCTCTTGGTGTTTCATGAAAGCCATGTTTTTAGCTAACAACTGTCACCTATGTTTCACTGACACGGATAGACTTGTATTCTAGAGATATGCTCCATTATCATAGGCAAAAGCCGGAAAACATTTAACAAAATTGCAAGCCATTGTATTACCCTTTCCTATTGGCACGAGTATTACTTGTGCTTCTGTGTTTGATTTCCTTTCTCTTTCTTTCAGTTCTCTTTTATCCATTCAAAGAGCTAATCATTTGCGACTTGTAAAAAGAAGTCAAATGAGATATGAAGGCTCTAGTATCGGAATTAGTTCGGGACCCTTGTTATAAGTATTGATATCGGTTTCGGCAATTTCAGAGATTATGGATCGAAGTTCCTGATTTCTTGGTTCCATTAATATATTTTTTATTAATAAGTAGAAAAGTATTATTCATGCATAACTTAATGTATTATTTATTGTTTCCCATTAGTTTTGAATGGAACAATATTCAACATGACTTAATCACTCACTCGTAATGGATACTGTTTTCTGTTTACTTGCTTTAAGATAAATATATATAATGATTACTCTCTTTTTCTTTTTCTTTTTCTTTTTCTTTCAACCTTTCTTTGCTGAATTAATCAGGATAGAGAGCCCTAAATGTCAATATCGTCGGTGGGCGTTCGTATCGGATCCCGACAAGCAAAAATGACACGATACAGCCTGTACGTGTCAATATTGGCCTATGTTGTGCAGACATTGGAAAATAGTGTCTATATCTATCGTGGCCGTACCTGTATCCATGTCTGTATTCGTGTAACATAGGTGTCTATATTGTAACTATCTGAAAAATGTTTGTATTCTGTTACCCATATTGTGTCATTAATCCATGTCTGAATTCGTGCACATGGGTATCGGCCGATACTGCAAACCTTGAGATTAACTGATGAAGTAGGGACGTTTTGTGATTTGATATGTCCCTTATTTTTTTTCTTAATGCAATATGCAGGCCGAAGCAATCAAGGAGACAAGTAGGAGCCTTAGGCTTATTGGTTATTGCAGTGAACCTCTTTAAGTGTTGGAGAGGGCTCTGGTAAAGGTTCCAGTGGCAGCAATTCTGATCAAGTTATAGTTTATGGAACCATTCCTGTTATGGTTGCTTCTGTTCTCTCTGGTTTGGCATCTGTTTTATGTCAGTGGGCTTCTCAGGTTAGGCTTATTGACATTCTTTTTATTTGAGAATTTCTGTCAGGTTCTTACTAAGCCACTATGGTACTGTAGGTGTAAAGAAGCACGTCTCATACTTGATGACTGTTGAAATGTCAATTGTTGGAAGTTTTTGCTTGCTAGCAAGTACCTACAAGTTTCCAGATGGTGAGAATTACATTGTTTTTGCCTTATTATTCTTTTAATCTTCTTCGTGTTACAATGAGCTGGTTTGATATGGTAGCAGCAATTTTTCATTATGGTAGGACGAGATCAGTGGTAGAGTGCAACCCTAATAAAATTAAAGATGCACCCGTCACACACCCCTCCCAAAACCATCACCATTTTCCCAAGAGAATTGATTTGAAACATATTAGACGTGGTAGCTCTCCCCTGTATCCCCGATGCTAGGTATCGTATTCTCTTATAATCTTGCTACTCGAAAGGTACCTGCACCATTTCTAGATACTCAATGCTTTTTGGAAGAAAAAAAGGTCCACAATGAGCTGAAGCCGCTGCAAGTCTTCCTCATCATTTTGATGAAAGTAATCTTAGTATGCTCTCCAAACTTGTTACTCTATTATAGATTCACATGGATTTCCCTACACGACTGAAAAATCATTGTAGCGTGCCTGAATATGATTCTTGCAAATTTTAATTTTATTGAAACACCCAATATTTCCCTCTTGTTGTTGGAATCTGTTATTCCTATTTCAGAAATTCCAGAAGTTGTACGTCTACAAGTTTCGTTCCAAAAGAAGCTTACAGTTATGCTAAATTTCATAAAATCAACTTGTACCGATCTTTTTGCCATGAATATTTTGTTTTAATTTGTACATGTACGTTAAAGAAGTCCCAACTTTTTCTGGGAACCTCGTATTACTTATGCATATAATCTTGTGAAATATTAGGTGTATCACATTGTGTCACTCTCAAAACATTTAACTGATAATCTTGTGAGATAGTAGGTCTCATAGAGTGGGCTGTAGAAGTCTTTGATAAGATGCAGGAGAGGAACTTACACTACTTATAGTGCACTTTTATCTGGGTTTTGCCAGAATAATTTTTTAACATCATTATATATGCAGCAATACATTAACAGATAGGATAAGCATGACTATGTTCGTGGAAAGTTGGACATGTGCAAAGTAGACCAACGGATGCACTGGTAATAACTAAAGGAACCGCCTGGAGTAGTAGTAGGCCTAAATTGAAAATTAGGGATAAAGGCTTTGAGTTATTGCTTGTTGTTGTATTGCTATGTTGCATGGACATGACAAAATGGTGTCCGCACCCGTGTCGTGATAATGATGACACAACCTAGAAAATTAACTACTAGTATATCAAACTAAAACCACAAGTTTAGTTGGGCAATAAAGTTTCTAGAGGGAATTGCTAAAGAAAACTCTGAGCTTCACCTTGAAGGGACAGAATGAGAAGCATGAATCAGTAATATAAGACAACGACCAAAGTGGCAAAGTGCATAGCTGTATGAGCATGAACAAAGATATTATTGAAAGCACAAAACTAGTGGGTAGGTACAGAACATACCTATCAAATGAATTAGTATTAATTTATTACTTGCTCATAGCCACTTATGATAATCAATTTGGCATAAAAAGAATATGTTTTGATATCAATTTGCTTAAAAAGTGTTTTATTTGTCTCTCTTCCTCTCCCCCTTGGTTATCGTAGGGGAATATAAGTCTAATAAGTATTGAGTCCGGTTTTGGCTGTGAGCCATTGTTAATTATTATTGTAGGCAAAATTATTGTCACTTTCATTGAACGAACTCATAATTTTTTAGTGTATTGAACCTTCGTACAAGTACAATCGCATTGCAGGTGTGATCCCCCAAAAGAAATGAAAATGTCTTAAGCGGGTTGTTTCCTTGAGGCCTCGTTTGGTTCGCGGAATCAAGGGATTGGAAAAAGAAAGTCGTTATTTTTTCTATGTTTAGATGCCAAAGGAATTGAGGAGAAAATGAAAGTGATTCCAATGGAAGAAAAATTTGGGAAAAAAAATAATTTCATTCATTCATCCAAGCAAGGAATCACTTTACCATCCTGAAGCATTCACTTTTCTTTTCAATTTTTTCGACATTTCCAAACGTCGGGAAAAAAATCAATGGAAATTGTAATTTTTTTCAAAGAGAAGGAAATATCAAGAAATTGATTTTCTTCCATTCTTTTCCGCGAAGCAAACGAGACCTGAGGGTGTTGCACATTTTATGGAACATAGTACAATGTAATATGTTGTATAAAGTTTGAAGACAAAGTTTTGTACTCTATTAATTTGCTTTTAAGAGGAAGGCGATCTAGTTATTGTTCAATGCGAACAACGGACAAAGGAGGAGATTGGAGAGGCGGATCCACTAGAATACTTAATGTTGTAAACAAATTGAACCTAACTCTAGAAAGACAGGAAAAGAAGGCTCGTGTCCTAAGACCACAATCATAATCATGAAAAAAAAAACACGTGGAGTTAATATTCATGGCTTTTGCAAGGGTGAACATGAGGAGAGCGAAGTGAGAATATTGGAGTCAATAATCCAGGAGTGAGAATAGTGGAGTCAATAATCCAGGAGGGCCCATAAATACTGGGTAGTGTCATCGTTGGTTGAGCAGCCGGACAAAGGTTGTCGCGAGCCTTGTTAGCAATTCGGCAAACGAAAAAAATTCGGGACGACAAAAGTACGAGTATAAATCGGTTCAGTACAAATAAAATATATTCAAAATTCGGTCAAATGTTCAAAAAATAAAAATATTGAGGTTAGAAACTTCATATTCTTAAATACGTTGTCAAATTTGGTTAATTGAATATGTTTCTACCATGTTTTTTATGCCAAAATTTTCAATAATTTTTACAGAACACGTTTAAATTTTTGCGTGCTTAAAATTTACGAACTAAAAATTTGCGTATAATATGAGTTTTATTCGGGTGATTGCTAACAAGGGTCGCGAGTAGATGCTATGTTGGGAGGATTTTTTTTTTTTTTTCCAAAGAGAATAGTGAATTATATTTCGACGAGTTATTGGTATTTTTTGGTAAATAAGAAACAAAGAATGTTATCAAGAATTTGGGATTGATCAGCCGGTTCATGCTCTATTGCTGATGCATTGGCTAGCTCATGCATACACACATCCCACGATCTTTCACCACAGCTATCAACTTCCCTAGACATAAGAGCATCTCCAACCCTATTGTGAGTTTGAAAAAAATGGTTGCCACATAGGAATGACAACCATTTTTTCCAAAAGTACTTCTCCAATGCAAATGTGAAATAAAGTGTGGAGTTGACATGGCAATGACATGGCAAAGACAATGTGAAGTTGGATGTCTAGATCTAGACAATGCACTTCACAATGTCTTTATGTCCACATCATCATTTGTGAATAAAAATATTTATAAAAAAGAAGTAGAAGAGTAAAAGTTGTCTTGGAAGTTGTAAAAAATTATTTGTATTGTCTTCTCAATACTTTTGCATTGGAGATGACTTTTTAAACCCATTGTCATTTGTGAATATAACCTTGCCACCTATACAAGACATTGTCTTGTCCCTCATGCCACATAGGATTCACAACACAAAACAAGACAATAGGGTTGGAGATGCTCTAATCATTGCAAGGCTGGGGTAGAAGTGGGAAAGCAACAGTGTTCTTGGCATCTTGCCATTATGAAACTTGCACTCGCTGTTAGGGCCCGTTTGGTAAATTGTATTTGGAGATGGATTTTAGGATTTTATGGATTTGGAGTTAAATCCATGGAATCTTATGTTTGGTTGAAGACAGATTTAGATATGGAAATTATAACCAAATCCAAAATTTGGATTTGGAAGAAAGAAAGTTGGATTTTAGAGAAAAATAATTATTTTTTAATTATTTTGTTGTTATATTAAATATTTAGTTAAAACTAATTAATAATTAATAAGTAATCAATAAATTAATAATTAATATTTCATTATGTTTTAAATATTTATTTTTTACAATTTTTTTTATAAAATATATATTTTATAATTAATTAAAATTAGTCATTATTATTGTTCTAAAAAATAATAATAGAGTATATCTTATTAATTTAGTATAATTAAAAAAAATAATTAAAATTAGTCATAATTTTTTGTCTTAATTAATAATTTATTAATTATAATAATAATCTTGATTAATAATTTACTAATTTATAATTTTATTTTAATATTTTATTATAATCTTATTTAATAATTTATACCTTTACTAATCATAATTATAATAATTTATTAATCATAATTATTATATTAATCATAATTATTATAATCTTTAATTATAATCATAGTCTTATTATAAACTTAACTATAATTGATTTTTAGTCATAATTACGATCTTAATTAACAATTTATTAATTTATTAATTATAATTATAATCTTGATTATAATAATTTAATTATCATAATTATAATAATTTATTTATCATAACTATAATTTTAAGTAATAATTTATAAATAAATATTTAATTATAATATTAATTAATAATTTATTATTCTTAATTATAATCTTAATTATAAATTATTAGTTATTATTTTATTATAATCTTAATTAATAAAATATTAATCATAATTCTCATCGGTATTAATAATTTATTATTTAATAATTTAATAATTAATATACTATTAGAAATTTAATTAATAATTTATTAATAGCATATAATCATCATTATAATCTTAATTAATAATTTGTTAATCATAAATATTTTATAATAATAATAATAATTTAATTATTAATCATAACTATAGTTATAATTATAATAATTAATTAATAAATTATTTATTTATTGTTTTATTAAATAATATTTTACTATCATAATTATTAATCATAATTCTAATTTACCAAATTCTTTGTTTGGCTGGAGTTGGATTTTGACTTGGATTCGGATTTGGAAATCCTTGATTTGGATTTAGATTTGAATTTTGGATTTCCAAATCCAAATCCAAAACCAAATCAATTTTACCAAACAAGAGCATCTCCAACCCTATTGTGACTTTGGAAAAAAAGTTAATGCCACATAGGAATGACAAAATTTTATTCAAAAGTTCTTCTTCAATGCAATTGTCAAGTCAATTGTGAAGCTTATGTGGCAAAAATTAAAGAAGACATTGTGAAGTTAATTGTCTTGTTCTAGACAATGCACTTGACAATGTCTTCTCTTCCATGTCATCAATTATGAATAAAAAATATTAGAAAAGAGAAAGAAGATAAGTAGTTGTCTTAAAAGTTGCATTGGAAGTTGGAAAAAATATTTTTTATTGTCTCCTCAATACTTTTGCATTGGAGAGAGTTTTTCTATCTCATTGTCTTTTGAGATATAATTTTGCCACATAAACAAGACATTGTCTTGTGACTCATGTCACATAGGAGCCACCTAAGACTCACAACACTTAACAAGACAATAGGGTTGGAGATGCTCTTAGGATCAAGTCAAATACCCTTACATTTACTATCCCTACAATTTCAAGATTATTAGCTTGATTACGTTTGTTGTTTCTTTTTCCTTAATGGAAAATTTTGGGGTTAAGTAGCAGAGTAGGAAAAAACGAGGATTATAATTGTGATATTGAATTAGGCCTATATGTTTTAAAAAGAATTTTTTTTTAAGCATGTAAATACGTCTGAATGCTATGAGATGATTGCGGGAAGGAAATTCGTCAAACAATTTAATGAAAAAACTTGAAGCTTTTCAAAAAGTTCAACCGAAACTTGAAAAGAAAATCGTCAACAAAAGAGACGAACAAAATGGAAATATTAAATCATTCATCTGGAAGTTATTGTGACAAGCAACTGCTCCGCTACTCTTGCAGAAATTTTGTATATAATATCTGAACCAATTTCAATTATATACACCTCGTGATGCCACATCCTATCCGATGTGGGACTAAATTACCAACACCATTGTCATTCCCTTTTGAATGCTCAACTGAAAACGAGATCCACTAATCTCTACCTTAGCTCGTTTTCGCTAGCCGAATAACCTTAGCACCGTTGCTATATTTGTCCGTTCCCGCTAGCCGAACAACCTTTACAGCCATGCTACATTTTGTTCGTTTCTGCCAGCCGAACGACCTTAGCACTGTTGTTCCAGCCAGCCGAACGATCTTAGTACTTCTGCTACCTTTATTCATTTCCGCCAGTCGAGCACCAGATATCGATCCGTTCGACCATAAAATCAAACCGTCATATTCATCCACACCATTATGTGCTAACCACAATGTCTCTGATGGTTTTTTTTTTTTATCAACCGAGTCCTTAAGGTGCTTTTGGAGGGGGTCAGGAATGTTTCTATTGGCTAATTAATACATGAAAGGGCGAAGAGTCGGTTGGATATTGCTCGAGCAGGAACCATGCCTTCTCTTTTTTAATAAGGTGATCCTAAAGTAAGAAAACACAGAAATGGATCAGTGTTCTGTTAGAAATTTTATTGTGCCATGTCGATTCATGAGATGAAAAATATAAATTAAATTGCAGAAGCATATCAGAATCCATTGCTAGGCTTGATGGATCTTGAAGTGGTCGTCCTTTTGTGGGTTCGATCTTCCAACTTGCTACGACTCTTAATGACAAAGATGAATCCAAATTCTTTGTCCCTCTCTTTCTGTTGATGCAAGAGAAAAAAGAGAAACATCTTTTTGGTGGTCGTATGAGTTGGGGACCATAACCCTAATGAATACATATATTTATATGTTTTGATATTTCTAATTTGGTCCCTCATCAAATTAGATTTATCTCCGGTATCTACACATTAATTCCATGACAATTATACCCTTAAGCCAATTTTCTAAATAGACCACTTTAATTTGGCTTAATTATTTAGATAGCCCAACACAATTAATTTTATATGTGTGGTCCATATTATTGAATAATTTCAACATGTTCGACTATGTGGGGTGAGATGGTAATTGGTCTATTATGTTCCAAGATCTTTTGATTTAAAGATTTTTGGCTTAATTGCAACTTGATACCCTCAACTATTCCTGTTTTTCAACTTGATATCCTAAACTTTTTTACTCAACAACTTGATACCATCAACTATTTATTATTTTCAATCTGATACCCAAAATTTAAAAAAGGACAAAATTATCCCTCTCTTTTACTTTTTAGCAGAATAGTTTTTGGGTGGAGGGGTGTAGTTTTGAAATTATATTAGGGATATTTTCGTCCAATTTTATTTCAGGGTATCAAGTTGTTACAAAAAAAAGTTTAGGGTATCAATTTGAAAAATGGGAATAGTTGAGGGTATCAAGTTGCAATTAAGCCAAGATTTTTAAGTTTCATAGCGACATTTGGCCCTTGAACTATCTTAGTATCTCATCCCTTGGGGTTTCAAATACCATTTTACAATTACAAAGTTATCGGTCTTTTGGATTTTTTTTTTTTTAAGTATCTCCGTTGCAAGAAAAAACTCAGTAGGTACGGATGGAAATTGGTTAAGGTCACGTTTGGTTCGCATAATTAGAATCTTGAGATAAAAAGAAAAGGGGTTATTTAGTAACATGGTCTCACATAGTAGTTGATATTAGAATTTGGGTTTTCAAATTGTTCAATGTTAGTATTTGGATCTCCAAATCACTGTTTATGTAGGCTAGTGAACAGTGATTTAGAGACCCAAGTATTTATTTATTCACTTTTTTCTTCCATTTTAGATTTAAAACATCGGGAAAATTTTAATGAAAATTATAATTTATCAAAAATATAAAAAATAGAATTTTTTTTTGTCTTTTCTTTCCGCAAATCAAAGGAGATCAGACAACAAACGTCTATCTATGAAGTAGTAGGCAATAGACGTGTCACATTTGACTTTGTACGTTTCCACCAGTCTTCGACTTGATTCAGATTCTTAGATGAGGACATTTAGAAACATTAGAAATTCCATTTGATGTTGTAACTGAAATCATTTCTTTCACAATGGTATAAATTCCACTAAAAATGTAATATTCATTTATTTATTTTTTTGAAATCACACCCAGACACACAATTGAGAGCTCGAACCTTGCCGGCCTCTCCGGATGTCCGCTCTAATACTATTAGACTAGAGAGCTCGGACAAAAAATGTAATATTCATTCTCAGTGGAATTTACATTCTTTCTTTTTGAATCAGCCCTCCAACAAGGCTACAATGAAACGAACGGTTGAATTATGTAAATAACAGCACCTGGCAAGCGCCAATGCAGTGACATATGCCCAACATGTTAGTGAGAGTTAGGTGGCTTTTGGCACGCGTTCTTCAATGTGATCCATGTACGTACAAGTAGTAGAGCCTGGAACTTGTGTCGAAAAAATTATTCAGTGGTCCGGATTCAGATTCAGCATGTGTCGCTGTCACCGACGAGGCTTGACTTTTCACGAATAGTGCTATGACACACCAGAGGATAGTAATATTCAGAGACGGTCCTGACTCATGGAGGTCCGGAACGAACTCTCGAAATGACCCCTATCCATAATGTGGAAACATAACAAAAATTTGTTGTCGTCAAAGATTTGAACTAAGGATTTCACATCTATTTTGATATAAGGGCGGTCCATAGTATATTATTATTCTAGTCTAAATATGTCCATGTTGGTGTCCTATAATCTTTGGGCCATAGGCGCACTAGACCAGAGCCGCCATTGGTGATATTGAAAGAGAATGATGTGTTATTACACTATTGATGGAAGTTGAGATTTACCACTGTCATGTAGTGAGTTCGGACCACTAAATAATTTCTTCTGGTATCAACAACAGTGCTACATTGACCACAAGCTGAACGGAGACCGAAATTGCAGGCCATGTGTCCGGTCATGATTAGTCATATTTTTTGCCGACGTTTGGACGGCTGGCGTCATTTAGGTTTGCTCCGGCCAATAGAAAGGTGACATATGGCAGTCTGGTCAAGAATTATTGTGGTATCAAACATGTTTCAAGTCTATTGTTCAACTTTGCCATCCGTTCCTATCTGGGGTTACATCATGCACCCTGGCAGCTTTTAGAAGCCTTTGAGCCCCGTAAGTCCTTTCTTTGTCTTTCAAGTGTCATTAACGAAGACTTTTTGCCTACTAGATACAAAAAGAGCCATTTCTATTATTATAGAGACTTGTAAGAATTCAAAATAAATCGTATGTATATACTTACTTAATTAAAAACTAATAAAAATATTAAATAATAGTTTAATTATCTGATATTATCTAAATACATATACATATATTTATAATAAATTAAAATTAAAATATAAACGTCTATAACAAATTCTAATAAAAATATAGTCAAATCATATCTATAACAAATTCTAATTTAAACTATTTTTTCGACAATTTAAGAGGAATCAATTTTCTACATGTAATGCACATGCATTGTACGTGCGCGTGACCAGTAATATTAATGTTTAGGCTAATTTCAGTAATTTGCACCTAAAAATTATAAACTTTCACACTTATGCAACTTGTTGAATTAATCTTTCAAAATTACAACTTGGTACCATCAAGTTCCAAATTTGTAAGTTAATATCATGATATATTGTTTATGTAGATATCCTATAAGTGAATATTATTAACTCTCACTTATCTTGAAAACCATTTCACAAGAGAGGTTTTCTGGTATTAGCTTTAGGGGTGCAACTTGGGCGGGTCGGGTCGGGCTTAAGGTCAATCCGAACCGAACCCGATGAATCATAAGCCTAGTCCGAGTCCAAGCCCGGCCCGACCTCGGGTTCAACATCTGAAGCCCAACACCAAGTCCGGAGGATCGGGTTAGGCTCGGGTTGGATCGGATCCATCGAATTTATCGGACTATAATACAATATTTTAATAATTTTAAACAAAAGTAATATTAAACACATAATGAAATAGCAATTAAGTCTTGATCATTACAAAATACAAACTAAAATAATATTTAGGATAAATAGTTGAAGAGCTTGGGTGGAGAAATTTAGGATTTGAACTTTTTATTTAAGTAGTATATATATATATATTTTTTTTTTTTTTTTATTTAAGTAGTATATATATATATATATATATATATATATATATATATATATATATATATATATATAAAGTCGGGTGCGGGTTCTTCGAGTAACCCGACATGAACCCGAACCCAATCCGATTTTTGCTTGGGCTCAAATATTTTAACACAAACTCGAGCCCGAACCCGAGTATCTTTAACCCTAACCCAACCCATTAACGGGTTTACCTGATCGGACTCGGGTTTAGCCCGTCCGAGTTGCACCCCTAATTAGCTTACAAATGATCCATTTTTAGGTCATAGTTCACGGTATTTAGTTGTAGAATAAATGATAGTTCATGATATTTACTTACGAGCTTATAATATTTCAACATTTATTAGTCTCATACTTAGGTAAAATCCATCTCCTTGTGATAGGAACGAAGAGAATAAAGTTTTAGCTAATGAAACAAAGTTAACAATTGTCATTCGAAATTGTAAATTTTGAATAACCGCGGCCAAAGGGTGTACCCGCTCTGTGGGCTGTTCACCCACCCCCAATTTTTTTTTCTTACTTTTATATATATATATATATATATATATATATATATATATATATATATATATATATATTGTTCTATGAGTCGGTCTCCAGGTGTTCGTGGGCCGGTCCGGGCCGGCCCGCGGTCCAAAAAGCTGCGGTTCAAACCGGGCTCGGGCCGGGCCTGAATCGGACCGGGCAAGCAAGCGGGCCGGGCTTGGCCCGGACCGGTTTGAGTAGGATGGGCCCAGCCCGCCCATTGAACCGGACCATAGGGTGGTCGGGCCGGGCCGGAGCTGTCCACGGGCTGGGCCGGGCTCCGGTTTAGTGCGGGCCGGTTCAGCCGGGCTGAACCGGGCCGGCCCGGTTCAGTTTTGGTTTTTTTCATTTTAAATTTCTATTGTTTTTGTTTTTTTTTTGTTTTTTTAATTTTAATTTCTATTGTTATTTTGATATAAAAAAAAAAACATTTCTCCCTCTTCCTTTATCCAGGCTTGGGACCGGCAATGCTTGCTTGGCACAGGAGGAGTTAAAAAATATTTTTTTTAATTTAAAAGTAAAAATTAGTTTTTGAAATTTTAAATTTTGAAAGTATAAGTTAAATTTTTGAAATTTTGTAAGTTATAATTTAAAATTGTATTTTTGAAAGTATAAGTTAAAAATTTAAAAGTATAAGTTAAAATTTTAAATTTTGAAAGTTATAATTTAAAATTTAAATTTTGAAAGTATAAGTTAAAAATTAAAAAATATAAGTTAAAATTTTGAAATTTGTAAATTTGTAAAAAATTTGTAAAAAATTTGTAAAAAATTAAATGTACATACCTTGCACCGTAGTCTCATTATTGTTCGCCTTCATGCACCGAAAGCGATTCAAAGTCCAGTTCGTGAATATCAAGATTTTCATCCATCTGGTTTTGGGTTCTTCTCTCGGCTTTAATCCAATCTTGTACGCACACTATTGCTTCCAAGATATCGGGCTTCAAGCGGCCCCTCTTTCTGCTCAACATCCTTGATCCTGCACTAAAACAGGACTCCGATGCTACCGTAGACACCGGGACCATTAGTAGATCACGTGCTATGGTAGAAAGAATAGGATATCTCTTGTCGTGTCTCTTTCACCATTCTAAAACGGCGAAGTGATCTGGAGTCTCTTCTTCGTCTTCATAAGAACTAAGGTACAGAGACAACTCTTGAGTAGGTTGGGAAGATTGTTTTTGTTTCTTCCTTTGTAGTAAGCGACCGGCTGTTGATAGCTTAGACGCCAAGCCGGAGCTACTACTGCCCCCCCCCCCCCCCCCCCATGAGTTGGTCGAGTCGACGCTGTTCTTTCTTCGTACAATATAACTAACATGTCCAACGCAAGTTTAACTTCTACTTTCATGTCAGTAACATCTATATCCATATATTCTCCAAATCCATCTAATAAAGCCTCTACGCCATCCAATTTGATTGTAGGATCAAATATGGAAGCCAAACAATATAAAAGAGGTACTTCACCCGAATATTTTTTAAATTTGGCTTCCATATTTCTTACAACATATTCAAAATTTGGAAGATCTCTATATCTAGAAAATAAATAAGAAATGTTACAAAGTTCACGTAAAGCTAAGCAAGATGTGGGATAATAAACACCAGAAAGAATACATGTAGCATTGAATTTTTTTTTAAAAATTCACAAATACTTTCAGCTACTACCCAATCATCAACAGTAACTTGAAAGTCAAAGATGAGATCCGCATTACAATAATACGTAATAACATCCTTAAAAGGAATTGTAGATTTCAACATCAAGTAGGTGGAGTTCTACCTATGTGGTATATCTTTCACAAATCTTCTAAAAGTAATACCAAAATGTGCGCATGTGCATGCAAAACTTTGTTGTCTACTTGGAGACGTGTTCAAAGTGTGCAAGCATTGTCGCAGAGTGTCTAAATGGCGACTAAAATATTCTAAACATTCTTTAACAACTAAGTTAATAATATGGCAAACACACCTAACATGCAAAAGTCTACCTTCTAAAATAGGCTGAAAAATCAATGACAAAGAAGACATAGCAGCATTATTGTTTGAAGCATTATTCAAAGAGACAGAAAAAATTTTGTGGTGAATATCATATTCACGCACGTGTTGAGAAATGACACTTGAAATTACAGCGCCCGTGTGTGGATATTCTATAATTTTAAGACAAATGATGCATTTTTGCAACATCCATTGTGCATCTATATAGTGTGCAGTAATACAAATGTAAGCATAATTTTGCTTACTAGTCCAAATATCAGAAGTAATAGACAACTTACTAATATTTTGTAAAACCGCTTTCAAAGCGGCTCTCTGCTCCTTAAAGAGAGAAATAGCCTCATTTCGAGCTTGTTGTCTACTAATTCTAGTAAAGGAGGGGTTTAGAGACAATGTTGCATAATCGCGTAAAGATTCACTTTTACCCGAAGTGAAAGGAAGTTCATCACGAATAATATATTTAACTAATTCCGTTTTATGACGCGCAGCTGAGTAAGTAAAGTTACCCATTGAAGAACCGGTGGCACCTCCAAAGCTTATTTGGGTTTGGGACGTTTGAAGCGTGTCCTTCCCGTAGCAAATGTCGTAGTGTTTGGATATGGTCCCGGTGCCACCGCCCTTCTTCCATGCGTACCGGTTCAAACATTTCTTGCATTGCGCCTTGCACGGTATTGGTTCATCATTCGCATCTAAAACAAGCGATCCATCAGGATTAGTTTCATAAATCAAAGTAAAAAAAATTCAATACTTAGACTTTTTTCTCTTTTCAGGAAGTTGTGTAGAACTAGCGACTTCTGGAGGAGATGGAAGGCACCCCTCCGGATTGGTTGCTATTTGCTCAGGTGGGTTTGAACCTTCACCAAAAAAAGAATTAAAAATGTCGTAAGTCTGTCCAGCAAGATTAGGTGGGTTTGAACCTTCACCAGCCATTTATAAAAAATAAGTACAAATTTAGAAAATAAAATAAAGGAAGGGATTGGGAGGGAGTTCGGGAAGCCGTAGAGCGTCGGAATGGGATTGAGAGCACCGGGAAGCCTTAGAAGTAGAGCACCGTAGAGCCTTAGAAGCACCGTAGAGCACCGGGAAGCCTTAGAAGTAGAGAATTGTAGAGAAATGTTTTGAATGAGTTGTGTTTGAAAAATGAGATTTTTGGCCTATTTATAGGAATTTTTTTGGGTTATTTTGGTCATTTTGGTCAAAAAATGACCAAAATGCTCCTCCCCCAACTTTTAAAAAACGGTTAGAATTGGGGGCATTTTGGTAAAATACCCCCCCTCCCCCCCAACGTTCATATTCTGGTTAAAAAAAAAAAACATTTTTGAACCGAACCGGACTTCGGGCCGGTTGTCGGGCCGGTCCACCCGGGCCGGGCCACAGGCCGGGCCAGTGGGCCATTAAAAAAAAAAAAAATCGTGCGGGCCGGTCCGGGCTGATCTCAGGTTGGGTGGGGGAGGCCCGAACCGGACCGTTGGGGGTGGGGGGCCGGGCCGTGCCGGGCCTGAAAGCGGGCCGGTCCGGACTTTCGCTGACCGGGCTGACGTGCGGGCCGGACCGGACTTCGGGCCAACAGGCCCACTGAACACCTTGAAGTCAGTCCACACTTAGTCCACTCCAACCTATTCTAGTCCATCATAACTTGAATTTCTAGTTCAGTCTTTGACAGCGGCAAACTACTAAAATAGCAAGTGGTGAAAAATCCTTTCCGTAAAATAGATCATGCTTACACATCTTCTATGTCGACATGCAGACGATCGGTACCATCACGAAGTCATCATTTCTTCATTTGGTAGTACTAAAATTTGTATGTTATTAATCAGTCCCTTTCTGTAGAATGTTGCCTTGTCATAACAACAGTTTACAAGTATGAAGTATAGAAAGTTTATGCAGCAATTTTTGACCAATTATAAAAGTTTATGATATTTGAGTTGCAAATTAGCGTAATGCCTTTTAAGGATGAATCAATCTGTGAAGGTTTTGTACATTTGATGACATAAAAGCCTACTAGACTACTTTTGAATAGAAACACCAGTTTAGAAAAGGCCTAATTACTTAAAACTCATTTATGTTCATGTGGATACCAAACAAAGTTGGCAGGATTCAAACCTCCCAACCGTACAAAAAAAATGTAGTTGTGTGTGAATTGTTATAAAGAAACTAAAATTTATTTATCATTATTTTATTTACACTCCTAAATAAATCATCTCTTTGTTTCGTGGGCCGGAGGATCATAATTGGATGTTTTCTTGGTAATTTTCTCATGTTTCTTTCTTTTCGATCCGACACTAGAACATCCTATTCCTATTGATAAATCATACATTAATACTGCTATTGACAAAATGTGCTCTTATTGACACTCCTAAAATATTATTATACATTCATCTTTAATCTTCTACTAGAATATATAAAGATAGTAGTTTGATTTGTGTGTATATGATAAAGACAACTTGTTTGGTGGTTATATTTGTCTGGACAATCACTTATATATGGTTATTTAGATGATTTTTTTTTACGCCATAATCTCTACTAATCTACATGTACATGTACGTGCTTTTCACGTATTTCAATTAAAATATTATAAGGTCAGCTACCATTTTTTTTCGTCTTTTTCAGGTGACTTATATTAATTAACATGTACGTGTTTTCTTTTTACAATGCCAAGAAATTCGAAGTACGAATTTTGTTCATTTTTTTAATTTTCTATTGAGAATAATAACTTTTGGAAAATGGTAAGGAGAGAAAAATTTATTTCCCACCGCCAATTCATAAGTTAACTTGTAGCTAATCTATATGAGATTGGCGGCAGGTTAATTAACATGTACGTGCTTTGCACGTATTTTAATTAGAATGTCATACTTTTTTTTTTCTTCTGTTTTTTTACAATGCCAAGATATTCGAATTACGAATTTTGTTCCTTTTTAAATTTTTTATTGAGAATAATAACCTTTGAAAAATAGTAATGACAGAAAAATTTATTACCATTGGAACATGAAGAGTTGTATGGAAAAAGAAAATTTCATAGCATGCAAGCTTTATTGCTTTGACTATAAACATAAATGACGTACAAGTCTTTATAAAATATTTGAGGGTATTTTAGGAATTCAAAAGTTTCACCACAAAGTTTTCATATTATATAGTAGAATAGATTATTCAATTTCCAAATCTACTTATGCTTTAAATATGACATTAATTTGCGTATGTATAGAGTGAGAAGTGCATGAAACATTCTAGGAGTGTCAATGACTCAATAATAACCTTAATACATGAACATATTTGAAATTTGAATGATAGAAAATTAAAGAGTGCAATATTACATTTTAGGAGTGTCAATAACGGATCCTTGATAAATCATACATTAGTATTATTGTGTCCACAAGTGGCATGGTTTCTATTTTGCATAATCTTGCAATAGAAAAGTGTCTGCTTCCCCCTCATTTAATTCCGCGGGCAGTCATGAGAGGCCTAAAGATAAACATGTCTGAGAAGATTTCGGATTTGGTCTTCTTTCTGTTTAGAACAACCTTTCAGATTTTCAGGTCAAACGTAGCCTGCAATATATATATATATATATATATATATATATATATATATATATATATATATATATATATATATATATATATATACTAGTATATGTGCACGTGTTTTGCACGTATTTTAATATTTTTTAATTAGTTTAGGAAAACTCTTTAGGAAGATCAAAGGATAGTCTTCATAATTACTAAGTTGTCCTTATTAAAATTAATGAACTATTTTTAATTAGTATAAGTATGTAAGGATATTTTCGGAATTCAAAAGTTTCACCATCTAAGTTTTCCTATTATATTGTAGAATATATATATATATATATATATATATATATATATATATATATATATATACATATATATATATATATATATATATAACTTTTTAATAAAAGTTAAAAAGATATTGAAATTAGTTTCAACTCGGACAATCCAACTGTACCACTCAAAGCGTAGAAATAAAGCACACCAATGTCATATAAATTCTTCGAAATCGGTTGGCCTTGAACTTAACACTATGTTTGGGAACATTTGTGGGGAGGGAGAGAAAAATTTGAGAGGAAGGAAAATGGAGGAGAGGAAAATGAAAGTAAAGTTAATTTTCCCTTCCTTTGTTTGGATGGACAAAAAATAGGAGAAGGAAAAGTTTAAAAACAATTTTTTATTTGTTTATGGATAGAGGTATAATTACTATTTCCTCCTTGGTATTCTCAAATGATGATTTAATATTAACTTTTTGAGGGGTAGTGGGGTAAATTTACTCAAATTTCTCTCATCTCTCTCCATTTTCCTCCCACTTTTGGGAGGAAAATTTTTTGGTGGGACCCACCTACTTTTTTCTCTCAAATTTTCCTCCCTCATTTTCTCTCCTCCTTTCCAAACACCATCATTTAAAAAATTTCTCTCACTTTCCCCTCAACTTTTTTCTTCCTTCCATTTTCCACCCTTCCCAAACAGTACCTAAGTCTTTTCTTTTAGCATGGGTTTGTCAGGGGTCGGTCAGGGTGGAGGCCCAAAATCTCACATGCTTCCAAAGGTTCCACGTGGGAATGGAGGACCATATGCCCTCCATTCAATAATTCTCTTCCTCCTACTTCCACAATTTTGTCTTCTCCCTACAAATTTTGTGTTCAAACACACCCTACAAAGACTTAAATTGGATCATTTGACTTGCAATTGTCATTCATACATCTATTTTTTCTGGTACCTTTCCACATTACGTAGTCCATTATGAGTATACAAGTCCTACAATTATGAGTATACAAAGTCCAAAAATTTCTCTATTAAAATTTCATGTTTATGTTTTTATTTAGGAAATACCTATAATGGCCAATTTTTAAGCACTATCAATTGAAAACAAATTAAAGTTATTTACTTATAGGAAAGGCCTTTGTCACAACTATTGATGGTCCAATTTTTTTAGCTAATTAATAAAATTGTTATTTTTGTTTTGGTTATACAACAAGCTAGAAAAAGAAAGTAAAAAGAAAGTAAAAATTTACATAAATGAGAAAACAAAAAGTATGTATCAACATTTACAGCAAAATTGGAAAATACGTTGCGCACACAACACGTGTGTCTAGACACTAGTATTTATTGCATGTATCTATAATTGTTTACCTATTTTTCAATAGAAAATTGCTTGAAATTTGTTCCTAAAGTTTCCTTGTGTTCGATTGCAGTCCAGACAGTTATAATATTTGGAATTATTATTTTACACTAGTAAAAGCACGTGCATTGCACGTAAGATATTTTTTTGTTTTCCTAATCTTATCAAAATATTATTTATATATTTAAATTTAAATTAAGGTTTGTTATATATATATTTATATTTTAATTAAGATTTATAAAAATTTAATTTAAATTTAATTATAATTTGTTATGAATATATCTTCTACTATATAACGCGACTTCGAAACGGCTAAAAAATGAGCCGTCTAAGTCGTATGTATATCATCAAACATTTAATTTAAAAGAATTAAGAAAAAATATAATTTTAAACTTTTTTTTTCTTTCCGAATACCCTCTCTCTTATTTTTCTTCTGCATAACCGACAACCTCATCTTTTGTTCACATATATCCATAACAAATTATAAAAATTAAATTAAATCTCTCGAAATCTTAAATAAAATATAAATATATATAATAAATTTTAGTTTAAATTTATATATTTAAATTATATTTTGATAATATTATAAAGAAGAAAAATTATTTTATGTGCAGCGCACGTGCTTTTACTCGTGTGAATAAAAGAGAGGGTATTCGGTTATGCGGAAGAAGAAAGAAAGACTGTATTCGGTTATGCTGAAGAAAATGAGAAAAAGTTTAAAATTATAAATTTCTCTTAATTTTTAAATTAAATGGTTGATGATATAAATACGGCTTAGATGGCTCATTTTTTTAGCTGTTTAGAAGCCGTATTATATAGTAGAAGATACACAATTGTTGTTTGATCCGACTTTCTGACATTAAGAAAAAAAGAAGAAAAAAACTGAGTAACAAATTATGTGTTTACTCTGTTGTAATAAAAGTTGGACCATATTTAGGGGAGGAATTTAATTTTATGTTTTTTTTTTTTTTTTTTTTGTTTACGTACAACCAATGTCTTAGTGCAACTTTTGACGAACCGACTCCACCCAACCAATGTTAGGTTAAAATGTTGTACTCTAAGGGTTTGTTTGGTAAACAGAAATTGGGGCTGGATTTGGTCCAAATCTTGAATTTTGCTAGATTTTGGCTTGAATTTGGCAAATTCTTTGTTTGGTTCGTTTGGAATTTGGGATGGAAAGTTGGGATAATAATTACATCTCAGTTCATGTCCCCTGCAGCAAACCCCTTCCCCACATCCTTTTCCTCAGCATGGATGTGGCATGAAAGTTGGGAGAAAGAACATAATTTAGAAAGAAAAAAAAGGAGAAATATTAGAGAACGAAGATTAGGCCGTGCGACCTCGCCTGAACGGACCCCTGAACGGACCCGAGCTCCAGTGGGAGTCATTCGAGCGCCATGGTCGAGCTCCAACGAGAGCCACCCGAGCTTTATGGCCGAGGTCCATGGCAGCTCCACACGCACGAAAGCCGACGTCAGCGAGGGAGGGGAGGACGCGACAGAGGAAGAGGAGGAGGAGGAGAGTGAGGGAGATGGTGTGGAAAGTGAAGACCGGGAAGGGGAGGAGGAGGAGGAGAGTGTGAGGGATGACCGGAGAAGAGGCACAGAAAAAATAATAATAATTGGGAATGAACTCTCTCTCTCTCTCCCCAACATTTCCATATATAAACAGTTTATTAAGTATATTTAATATTAGTTAACGGGTATTAGTTAGTTAAGTACTAATTTAATATTAAATATTTGATTATATAATTATTATAATAAATACTAATTAATCAAATATTTTTAATAATTTTAATAAAATAAAATAATTTTTATAATTTTTATTATATTACATACTTTCTCACTTTCCACTTCTCACTTCTTTATCCTAACCAAACAAATTTATCTCTTGTTAAAGAGACAAGAAAATATATAGATTCCTATCAATCTTTCGTACTTGAAAGTCCAAATTCAAATCCTCCAACAGGGATTGTTTGGTTCGATGTAGGTACATGGAAGTGTGAAAGTGGCACTTACATCATGATGAGTTGCAGGGCACTTGCACCAAGTGGCACTTTCTAAAATGTGTTTGTATAGAGGACTTTTTGTCTGCTGCAAGTGGAAGAAAAATGGGTTTGGTGTTTGGATGGTTGTGTAAGTGGAAAGTGGAAGTATTTTAGGAGATGTGGTAAACCTAGGTATGATTACCTCCAAATCTTTATTATTATATATATACAAAAATCAGATATCTCTCTCTCCCTCATAAAAATTAGATCTCTCCTCTCTCACTCTCTCTCTAGCACTCCAACGCCACCGCCACCCCAACGCCACCACTACCGCCACCACCACCGCCACCGCCAGCACTTCAATGCCACCGCCACCCCAACGCCACTACCACTCCCCAGCCATCTCCTCCTCCTCCTCCTCCACCACCTCCACGACCTCCACTACCAAAATACGCTCATTTAGCGACGGCTTTTTAGCGACGGAATTTTTTCGTCGGTATTAGCGACCGTTTCGTGGCCGCTCAGCGACGGATTACCGACTACACGCCTTTGCCATTTTTATTTTAATTTTAGGGGGATGAAAGGTCGCACGTCCGTCGCTAGACTGTCGAAAATATAGCGACGGATACCCAGTCGTCGCTACGTAGTCGATTATTTGGCGGGAATTGTGTAGAGAATTGGCGGGACATATCTTCGACTACGTAGCGACGGATATTCAGTCGGCACGTATCAAACATGGCGACTGATTATCTTCCGTCGCTATTCAGTCGCTATATATACGTACCAGACTTTAAATGAAACGGCGGGGGGAACTTTTCGCATTCCCCCCAAATTCACTCTCTCTCCTCTCTCCTTTCTCTCTCTCTCTCTCGTCGGTGTCGGCTTCGGTGATCGGCGTCGGCGTCGTCGTCGGCGTCGACATCCTCTCCTCTCTCTCTCCCGAAGGTAACCCCCTCTCTCTCTTTCTCTCTCTCGATCTCTCTCTCTCTCCTCTCTCTCTCTCTCTCGGGGTCTGGGAGGCGGGCTTGGGGTTGTGGCGTCGGACGGCTGGCTTGGGTCGGGGGCTGGGCGGTGGGCTTGGGGCGGCGGACTCGGGGGCTGGGCGGCTGGCTTGGGGCGGGGGCGTCGGGGGCTGGGCGGCTGGCTTGTGTCGGGGGCTGGGCGGTAGGCTTGGGGCGGGGGCGTCGGGGTCTGGGAGGCGGGCTTGGGGCTGGGGCGTCGGTGGCTGGGCGGCTGGCTTGGGTCGGGGGCTGGACGGTAGGCTTGGGGCGGCGGCGTCGGGGGCTGAGCGGCTGGCATGGGGCGGGGTCTGGGCGGTGGGCTTGGGGCGGGGGCGTCGGGGTCTGGGAGGCGGGCTTGGGGTTGGGGCGTCGGGGGCTGGGCGGCTGGCTTGGCGCGGGGTCTAGGCGGTGGGCTTGGGACGGGGGCGTCGGGGTCTGGGAGGCGGGCTTGGGGTTGGGGGCTGGGCGGTGGACTTGGGGCGTCGGGGGCTTGGCGGCTAGCTTGGGTCGGGGGCTGGGCGGTGGGCTTGGGGCGTCGGTGGCTGTGCGGCTGGCTTGGGTCGGGGGCTGGACGGTGGGCTTGGGGCGGCGGCGTCGGGGGCTGGGCGGCTGGCTTGGGGCGGGGGCGTCGGGGCTATTTGCAACCGACGCACAGCCATAAGCACTCTTCATATATATATGCAACCGAACTACTGGACTGGGCGGCGGGCTTTGGGCGGCGGGCTTTGGTCGGGTGCGGCGGGTGGCTTTGCTTCTCAAATTCATCTGAGTTTATATATTGGCTAAATAATGTGTTATCCATATTGGGTGTTCCATTAGTTTGGTGGTGTTTGGATTAGTAAATATGAATATGGGGTTTGGATTCATGGTGTATATATACGTTCACTGTCTCAAGGACAGTGCGAGTTCTATCAGTTGTGTGCTTCTGTATAGATGTATATATCTATACATCTAGCTGTGATATACATATGTGTATGTGACAATCTCAGTTAGCGACGGACTAGTTACCGGTTAGCGACGGATATTTTCAGCTCAATTTGCATTAATCTACGGTACGACATGGTGATCAGGACATAGTCCTTGCAGCCATTCGACTGGCGAGGCAGAAACTATGTAGTCGTAGATAAAGTTGACTGTCTTTCGACCCTCATCCCTCGGCAATGATGATACGACAACCTATCACTATATCTTATATAGTAGTAGATGATGTCTTAGTATTACATTAAGTGAGTTCATCTTGATTCTGTTATATCCTTCAGATACTAGATACGATAAGAACATATACTACACGATATGTATACAGAATATAGATGATTCACACTAATGTATGTCACGCCCCGCTCCCGTAGGAGCGATCGTCCTCGCTAAGGCGTGATGCCGCACGGGCCTAGGTTGCGCCCGTGCAAGGCCAAGTCCAGAAACGGCCGATTTGATTTCTAGGCCACAGAGTCGCACAGAGCGTCCCCGTTTGCAGCGGAAAATAAATGAACACAAGTTGAAGCGAAACCAAACTCTTGATTGATATTCAATAAGTTTACAAGCGGCGCTAGGCCGATATTACAAGTCTCTCAAGCTTTCTCTCTCTGAAACATAAAAGACGTGCCAAGTGGCTTACAAGATGGAATGATTCATGGCGATGTTCCGATACATTATGTCCCATATATGGTGCTCCAGCTCCTTGCAACGCTCCCAGGCCCAGAGATAGCTCCGCGCCTTAGCACGTTCGATGGAAGCTCCGCACCCGCCGGCGTCTCCTGCTTCCTGCAAGTAGACTGTGGGGTTATCAGTACATTGTTATGCACTGGTGGGGAGGCTAGCTCGCCCACAATGCTATCATTACCGAACACGTTCCATTTACTTTTGTGCATCATCTATCATTCATTGTCTTTCTAATCTTGCCTTAGGGTCATTTTCATGGCATATGATATAACCTATCTCGTGTTACCGATTTCATAGTGTCGCATGAAAATACATTTACAACTTACCCATACTTACCGTCCGGCCTTTCCTGTTCAAAGTAAATCAAGTTAGACAACAGTTCATATGTAAACCAAGTCATGATTCATGTACGCACTCAGTGCCGTGCTCGTGTTCCTGCCTCAGGTTCTAGCGAGTCATAGCATGTTCTAGCACGTCGTGGGCACGTTATCTAACTCATTGAATAAAGTACTCTTATCATTTTGTGTGTTACCATTCAGGCATATTCATAGGGCACTTCATTTAGTTAACTTAGACTACTTTGATTTCAATGCAAGGACTTGCACGTGGATTGCCACCAGCAAAGCCCACTTAACTCTATATGCACCGGTCGCTGGCATCACAAGCCATTTTGGACATCCAAGCCGTGGTATTTCGCAACCAACGATAGGGTGAGGACTGGCACATACCCCGTTAGTCTCTTGAAATACGCCTGCACTTACGTCCCCCGGGTGGCCGAGTCCGCACCCAGGCAGCCCGTAAGCCATATTTTTGATTCCGTCCGGACCGGCACGTCCTTCACACTTTGACCATGCCGCGGAATCCCTTTTCTCTACGGTCACAGCATACGCCACCCCTCGCTCGTGCCGTTTGTCCACGACCATTTCGTATTAACTTGTCTTTTAACTTAACGGCTATCTCCGCCGTAGGCTAACCCTTAGCCTTCTTACGTTATCGACCAGGTTGGCGTCCGTACAGCGCGGGTAGCGAGCCCCGTTGCACGTGCCCGTCACACCTGTCGCTAACCATTCTTTCTTATCTTATCTTTCAATTATACGGCCACGGTATACTCCACACAACGCCCGTGCCGTTTGTCCATCGATTTATTCACGTATTCATTCTTTCATTCGTTGGTTCATACATTCACTTATTCGTTCATTCATTCATTTATACATTTTGCAACTTCTCGTGTGGGAGTCGCCTTGGCGACCCATCGGTCCCATAGTCTTTCAATGTTGCTAACTCTACTCGGAACGACTATATCGATAGTCTTCCCGTTTCATTGTTGTAATCCATTCAATGTTTGATTGTTGAACGCATAGGGAACCTGAACGTAAGCTTGTGCCGTAGCACGAGCGTGAAGCGTGGTACGAGAGTTCTCATACTTTCCATATTTCTTTCCATATTCTATACAAGCATACAAGATGGGATTATTCCCTTAGCTAGGTGCGTTGGATCATTTATTAGCATGCAAGGTGTTATCGCCTAGCGATTCTCGTGAATGTGTCCGTATTGTTATGTGTCTAGGCTAAGCACAGATGGGTTCATCGGAGCCACCCACCTTAGCGATGTTCGCATCGGTCGGACGATACTCCGAGTGCGCCTTCGATAGTCTAAGTCTGGATTCATCTTGTCGGGCCAATGTAAGCCTTGCATCGATTCGCATCGATACTTCATCGGGTCGAAGCAACTCTTCGGGTCGACGGCTCGTTTGAGTCGTTGCACTTGCCGTTTGGAATCGACGTTCCGCTAGGGCGGTGCGGGGCATTACATAATACACCACTCAAAACAAGTCTCGTCCTCGAGACTTCCTGAGTGCAGGTCATCCTACCGTTCCTTAACTCATGCCGTGTGCATATCTTAGACAATTCTATCGAACGGTTCTATCGTTCGAAGGCATCGAGCCATGCTCGGTTATCCTTCCAAGTTTTACGTCGCATACGTTTGGTCGATTTCATTGAATGACTTTGCGTTTCTTTGACTTGGTTGCTATATCGACGTATCATGGGACTGAAATGGTCGTACGAGGTGTATCGTGACTTATCAAACTCGAGAGTCGTAGGCTAAGGTAAACTCATTCATTCATTCATGCGCATCGCAACACCCACTTGCAGCTGCATTCGAGTTCATCATATCGCTGAGTTTGGATCGTGCATGTATCCAAGGCGTCCCCCGAACACGTACATTTCAACCAAGCTTAGCGATTAGCGAAGTCGGACAAGCTACTCGTGATAGTTTTGATTTGCCGATCGTTTTGTTAACTTTGATTTAAAACCGAACTCATGTGTATCTCACTATCGTTTGTCTCGGTCCTCGAGATGATTCGGTTCGCTTCTCAAGCGTTCTTGTCTATGAAATCAATACGATTTCTTCTTCTTAGCGGAGTCGACCAAGTCTTAAGTACCTTCCATCCGATTCAGGACCAAGTATCGCACTGTCATCGAGTATGTCTTCCAATCAATGATTCGATTCGTTATTCCAACTTTACTCGTGCATCATCCATCCCTTTCATTCCCTTCGTTTGGGGCCAATCTCATCATCGTTCATGCACACTCCCTGTTTCCCCGTCCTACTCTAAGTCTTGCTGCCACAAGTCTATCGTCCGTCCAGACGATACTTTAAACGCTATCGCACAGGTTCAATCACTCGGCATAGGATCGTTCGCCTATCTGCTAGGTCAGCTCACAAGGTCATAGTTACACGTCAAGTCCGTGGCTCGTCGTGCAAGGTCGTTGCACGACGCTCGCCCCCAAATCCTATGGTCAAACCACTTATTCGTTTGTACGGATGTTTCTACCCAAGCTCGTTTCACTCAAATTTCTAAACATCGAGCATAATCACCTAACTCGCATCAAGACTTACGTTGCACATATTCATTTCCGTTCAATCACCAGTTCTAACCAATTCGTGTATTCGATCCCGAGGTCATCCAGCTCGACAATACATTGCGCCCCAATCTCACGCAAGTCCGATTATCCACGGCGGTTCATGAATCACCATGCAACGCTCCCGCGGAATAATCATTCTCATCGGGGCGTAACTCTTGTTTGAGTTTCAGACTAACCCATTCTCGATACGCGGATTGGACCTACTCAATCCTCAAATTCAACTCTTCAAGCACACCAATTCATTCTCAAGTCCACCTTCGCGTCAAACCACAAGTTGAAGCAATCAGATTGCCACGCCATCCAAGTTCAATCACTCCCGCTGTATGAATCACCATATCAGCGTTCACGCGGAGTGATCGTCATAATCCGGTGCGACACATGTGCGAGGCTGGAGTTGCGCTCGCATAAGACAAGAACGTCAACGTTGTGGTTGTCAACGAAGCAAATCCAAGCATTCACATTTTCATCTAAGCCAAATCTATCTTTTCCTCGACACATTTTTAACATCCAAGTATAGCATCCAACGGAACAACGATATTTGCACGATCGTCATTCGCCGAGTCAGAGTACCCCCGAGTTATCGTATATCGGTCTTTGATACGCCTCAATACCATCGACGATATGCGTAACCTGACGATCTTCCTTTGCAACCGATTTCGAGTCGTGCGCTGATGCTGTTGTCCGAGTTGGATACTCCACAATTTTCTCGATATTCAAGATCAAGTTCGATCGCTATTCCTCAAGCTAGTTTCAAGATCGTTGTCCAAAACTCAAGTCACATTTCATTTGAATCAATCCCAAATCGTACGCGCAATCCTCTAAGTTTCCTCGATCAAGACCATTCATTTTTCATTCGTCGTTCCGAATCATTTTCTAACTTGCGTTGCCCATTCACAAGTCGTCCAGCAACATCTCATTCGGGACATTCGAAGTCACGACCAACTAAGCGTGACGCGTTCTAAGGCTTTGCGCGATCGCATCGCCTCGCCGACATACCCGTTCTATCCGTATATCCTGTAGTCTCGCTCGAACAATTTCTATAACGTCCATACACCACTCAGGGTTCGAGCCACTCGACTAGTCGTTGACACTCATTCTTATTCTTCTCCGAGCCTATCGCATACACCACTCGGATTCAAGCCATACTATCTAGTCCTCAATCACGTTCGCGTCATGCGCTAAGATGTTATTCAGATTCGTTCGACGAATCTCTAGCGTAATCGCTCGCGTCGCCTCGACGTACTAAGTCGTTCGCACTAATCCTCAAAATCCAAGCCAATCTTTCCGAGTACGCCTAAGCGTTAACTCGATAGCGTTCCTATCGATAGACACTCATAGTGTATCTCCGTTTTCGATCGAACGATATTTGATGTCGCTCGCAGCCCGATTGCACCCGAAGGTCGAGGTACGCGACACGCGGACTAAGTTGTGCCGCATAACCATCCCGTTCGAACTTTACTTTGGTCTCGTGTACTCGTTTGCTATGAGCGTAAGCTCATTCAAGCACGCACTGCGTTTGCTAACTCTTAGCATCGGTTCCTTCCAACTCAAGTCCGTCGTGGTGGCACAAGGGCCTTCGTCTATCGATCCCGTCCAACCGAGTACTCGTACGAGCTTTGAAAATATTAGACTTATTGTATGGAACATCCCAAGGCACAACGAGAGAGAGCATACACTTCTTTTGTTTCATCGAGCTTTCAAAACTGAGAAAATCAAAATGATGTCCAAGGACGTAAAGCCGTGCTCTGATACCAATCTGTCACGCCCCGCTCCCGTAGGAGCGATCGTCCTCGCTAAGGCGTGATGCCGCACGGGCCTAGGTTGCGCCCGTGCAAGGCCGAGTCCAGAAACGGCCGATTTGATTTCTAGGCCACAGAGTCGCACAGAGCGTCCCCGTTTGCAGCAAAAAATAAATGAACACAAGTTGAAGCAAAACCAAACTCTTTATTGATATTCAATAAGTTTACAAGCGGCGCTAGGCCGATATTACAAGTCTCTCAAGCTCTCTCTCTCTGAAACATAAAAGGCGTGCCAAGTGGCTTACAAGATGGAATGATTCATGGCGATGTTTCGATACATTATGTCCCATATATGGTGCTCCAGCTCCTTGCAACGCTCCCAGGCCCAGAGATAGCTCCGCGCCTTAGCACGTTCGATGGAAGCTCCGCACCCGCCGGCGTCTCCTGCTTCCTGCAAGTAGACTGTGGGGTTATCAGTACATTGTTATGCACTGGTGGGGAGGCTAGCTCGCCCACAATGCTATCATTACCGAACACGTTCCATTTACTTTTGTGCATCATCTATCATTCATTGTCTTTCTAATCTTGCCTTAGGGTCATTTTTATGGCATATGATATAACCTATCTCGTGTTACCGATTTCATAGTGTCGCATGAAAATACATTTACAACTTACCCATACTTACCGTCCGGCCTTTCCTGTTCAAAGTAAATCAAGTTAGACAACAGTTCATATGTAAACCAAGTCATGATTCATGTACGCACTCAGTGCCGTGCTCGTGTTCCTGCCTCAGGTTCTAGCGAGTCATAGCATGTTCTAGCACGTCGTGGGCACGTTATCTAACTCATTGAATAAAGTACTCTTATCATTTTGTGTGTTACCATTCAGGTATATTCATAGGGCACTTCATTTAGTTAACTTAGACTACTTTGATTTCAATGCAAGGACTTGCACGTGGATTGCCACCAGCAAAGCCCACTTAACTCTATATGCACCGGTCGCTGGCATCACAAGCCATTTTGGACATCCAAGCCGTGGTATTTCGCAACCAACGATAGGGTGAGGACTGGCACACACCCCGTTAGTCTCTTGAAATACGCCTGCACTTACGTCCCCCGGGTGGCCGAGTCCGCACCCAGGCAGCCCGTAAGCCATATTTTTGATTCCGTCCGGACCGGCACGTCCTTCACACTTTGACCATGCCGCAGAATCCCTTTTCTCTACGGTCACAGCATACGCCACCCCTCGCTCGTGCCGTTTGTCCACGACCATTTCGTATTAACTTGTCTTTTTAACTTAACGGCTATCTCCGCCGTAGGCTAACCCTTAGCCTTCTTACGTTATCGACCAGGTTGGCGTCCGTACAGCACGGATAGCGAGTTCCGTTGCACGTGCCCGTCACACCTGTCGCTAACCATTCTTTCTTATCTTATCTTTCAATTATACGGCTACGGTATACTCCACACAACGCCCGTGCCGTTTGTCCATCGATTTATTCACGTATTCATTCTTTCATTCGTTGGTTCATACATTCACTTATTCGTTCATTCATTCATTTATACATTTTGCAACTCCTCGTGCGGGAGTCGCCTTGGCGACCCATCGGTCCCATAGTCTTTCAATGTTGCTAACTCTACTCGGAACGACTATATCGATAGTCTTCCCGTTTCATTGTTGTAATCCATTCAATGTTTGATTGTTGAACGCATAGGGAACCTGAACGTAAGCTTGTGCCGTAGCACGAACGTGAAGCGTGGTACGAGAGTTCTCATACTTTCCATATTTCTTTCCATATTCTATACAAGCATACAAGATGGGATTATTCCCTTAGCTAGGTGCGTTGGATCATTTATTAGCATGCAAGGTGTTATCGCCTAGCGATTCTCGTGAATGTGTCCGTATTGTTATGTGTCTAGGCTAAGCACAGATGGGTTCATCGGAGCCACCCACCTTAGCGATGTTCGCATCGGTCGGACGATACTCCGAGTGCGCCTTCGATAGTCTAAGTCCGGATTCATCTTGTCGGGCCAATGTAAGCCTTGCATCGATTCGCATCGATACTTCATCGGGTCGAAGCAACTCTTCGGGTCGACGGCTCGTTTGAGTCGTTGCACTTGCCGTTTGGAATCGGCGTTCCGCTAGGGCGGTACGGGGCATTACAATGTATGCTAGAATGAATTTTGGGTTGTGTTCTGAGCCATCCGTTCTTACACTTAAAACACATAGAAATTAGTAGTGTGAGAGGGCCGGAGAGAGTGAGAGCATTGGAGGAGGGGAGGAGAGAGAGAGAGAGTAATTAATGGTACGACATGGTGAAGTAGTACTTTATTTTGGCTCCAGTTCCAGCTCAATTTGCAGTAATCTACGGTACGACATGGTGATCAGGACATAGTCCCTGCAGCCATTCGACTGGCGAGGCAGAAACTATGTAGCCGTAGATAAAGTTGACTGTCTTCCGACCCTCATCCCCTCGGCAATGATGATACGACAACCTATCACTATATATTATATAGTAGTAGATGATGTCTTAGTATTACATTATGTGAGTTCATCTTGATTCTGTTACATTCTTCAGATACTAGATACGATAAGAACATATACTACACCATATGTACAGAACATAGATGATTCACACTAATGTATGCTTGAATGAATCTTGGATTGTGTTCTGAGCCATCCGTTCTCACACTTGGCAAAAAAAACGAATTTTTTATACTTTATCGGCTTTCGAAAATGTACTCAAATTACATGATGGTTCCTTTAGTTAGCTTGTTTATGTTACAATTATATTATTTGTGACTATCGATCTTACCAGATGGCACCCATGACCCGAGGAGCGGCACGTCGTTTGAGGAAAACAGTGAATGCTGAGGTGGCTCCTCCTACAGTTAAGGAGGAAGTGGCACCGGTTGCTAGTGAGACTGGGAGTTCTATTCATCCAGCATCGGTAGCTAGTGAGACCGGGAGTTCTCTTCAAGCAGTCCTTGCAAGGGACGACATCTCTCCTCACGCCAAAAATCTCGCTTTTTCGAGGTGGTTGCGTGATCGTATCACTGAGCGTTTGCGTGAGCAGCGTGGTTCTCATTAGCTATTAGTACTTATTTGTATTGGACTATTTGTATTGAGTTGTTTTCGTATTAGACTATCTGTATTGGACTACATATATGAACTAGAACTGTGTCGATCTCTGGATTGTATTGGACTACGACATGGTGATCAGGACATAGTCCCTGTAGCCATTCGACTGGCGAGGCAGAAACTATGTATCCGTAGATAAAGTTGACTGTTCTCCGACCCTCATCCCTCGGCATTGATGATACGACAACCTATCACTAGAGGATACTCTGAGAGATCCATCTGTGTAGGACGTATACTCTGAGATATCACCTTTACAAGAATGATATCAGTAGTGGGATCGAGTGTTGGAGGAGATACTATCAGAGTATACGTCCTACTCAGATGGGTCTCTCACCGTTACTATTTTTTTTCTGACAGCAAGGTGGATGTGCTCCGTCAACAGATTCTTGCTTCGAGCCAAAACTTTGTCCCGGAGCTCAAGTGGACATCCTTCGTGTAGAGCTCGAGTGAGAGGTTCCTGACAGCATGGTGGCCTCCTTTGTCAAAGTATCCGTGCTCATCCAACATTGGTTGTGGGACGAACACGGATACTTTAACAAAGGAGACCACCATGCTGTCAGGAACCTCTCACTCGAGCTCTACACCAAGGATGTCCACTTGAGCTCCGGGATAAAGTTTTGGCTCGGAGCAAGAATATGTGGACGGAGCACATCCACCATGCTGTCAGAAAAATAGTAACGGTGAGAGACCCATCTGAGTAGGACGTATACTTTGATAATATCTCCTCCAACACTCGATCCCACTACTGATATAATTCTTGTAAAGGTGATCTCTCAGAGTATACGTCCCTCTCAGATGGATCTCTCAGAGTATCCTCTCCGGTTGGGTTGTGTTCTGAGCCATCCGTTCTCACAAAGGGTCCTATTTTGGATTCTATATTTTGTATTTTGGTTTCTGTATTTTGTATTTTGGTTTCTGTATTTTGTATTTTGGTTTCTGTATTTTGGCTCCAGCTCCATTTGCATTAATCTACGGTACGACATGGTGATCAGGACATAGTCCCTGCAGCCATTCGACTGGCGAGGCAGAAACTATGTAGCCGTAGATAAAGTTGACTGTCCTCCGACCCTCATCCCTCGGCAATGGTGATACGACAACCTATCAGAATCCTCGACTCTCTTTCGTACCTCTTCTTCACATAAACTGTTAGGGTTATATACTAAAAGCATCACTTTTGTAGTAATCTTATTTCCTTAAATTTTGAATGAGAATCATATGGACAAATATTTGCATATTGTATTTGTTGCAAGTGTTAATGCAAATGTCTGATATTCTATATTGTAGATAATATGGTGTGTGGTGTCACACAGAAGATCATATTATCAGTTTCCTATAGAGTATATAAATAGTTCACAACCTAGATGGACTTGGACAATCTATTGGAAAGGTTGTAGTGTAATCTGGTATTAGTCTATCTTGACTATATGTTTACACTAGTACACTTTGTGTGTATTGAACAGGACCACTTGAGGTTGTTCTCTTTGTACTGACTACATAAGAGAACAAATACCTCTGTTATTATGGATGCTTGTACTCTTAATCCGGATATAATAACGGACATATATATACAATGTGCATTACTTTGACTCATAAAAGAGTGAGATTCATTATGGATCAACAACCTCTATGAATTGGGTAATAACATTGTATGTATGATGGGCTGTTGATTATAAATGGAATCCATGTCCCGATACATCGGGTTGATGATGTCCTCTTAAGGAGCTCATAAGGATTGTCATATAAATCCTGCAGGTGGATTATATTCGACATGACAAATAAAGTTGAGTGGTACTACTTAAGGATAAAAGATGTCGAATCAATATAGTTGTCAGTAACTTAATTTGATCGACGGACATACGATATCTTAACATGGGGAGCCAAACGAGCATATAATAAAAGGAGCCCACAAACATAATTTGGGATTAGGGAGGTAGTGCAACAACAGCTCATTAGTGGACCGAGCTATTGTTAATGGGCCTGGATTGTGTGTTTGGACTGAACACGGGATATCCAGATCCGTTAGGAGGCCTAACCCTAATTTCTCCTCATGGTCCCTGCCGTAGCCTATATATATCCTCTATTCTCTGGCCGCCAGATTACTGATCAGAAATCTGAAATTTTCTCTAAATTCGTGATTCACGTAAGGAGAGAAATAGAGTGCTGCCAAGGAGAAGAAAAAGTTGGAAGATCGTCGCCCACACGACGTCCAACTCGAGGAAGGAATACGTGCAGAAGATCTTGGGGTCGTCCGCTCGAGATTGCCAGGAATTACTTGTCTCCTTTTCGTCGCAGGTATAATTCGTGAACCCTAGTTTCCGCCTATGAAGGGTTAGAACACGTATTAGATCTGTTTAACTGTCCTCCGACCCTCATCCCTCGGCAATGATGATACGACAACCTATCAGAATCCTCGACTCTCTTTCGTACCTCTTCTTCACATAAACATCATTGCCGCCTTGTACTCGAGGCATTCGACTGGCGAGGCAGAAACTATGTATCCGTAGATAAAGGAGGGAAAAGATAAATCGAATTATAACGACGGATATTAGGTTACTCTTCAGGATAATTGATGTCTATTTTATATTAATTTGGTTTGGTCTATATGATTCTTGGATAATTGGTGTGCATTAAATTCGTATGTGCATATTTGGTCTATGTGATTGTTGGATAATTGGTGTGCATTATATATTGGTTTGGTTTATGCATATTTTTGTGAACAGGGAAAGTGCTGCAATTTTTTTTCAAAAAAATTCTCAGTTACCGACGGACTAGTGACCGGTTAGCGACGGATATTTCCAGCTCCATTTGCATTAGTCTACGGTACGCCATGGTGATCAGGACATAGTCCCTGCAGCCATTCGACTGGCGAGGCAGAAACTATGCAAGTAGCCTTAGATAAAGTTGACTGTCCTCCGACCCTCATCCCTCGGCAATAATGATACGATAACCTATCACTATATCTTATATAGTAGTAGATGATGTCTTAGTATTACATTAGTGAGTTCATCTTGATTCTGTTACTTCCTTCAGATACTAGATACGATAAGAACATATACTACACCATATATACAGAACATAGATGATTCACACTAATGTATGCTAGAATGAATCTTGGCTTGTGTTCTGAGCTATCCGTTTTGATCGAGCATCTTCCTTCTCCTCTCCTCCACCATGGCTCTGAACAAATCTGCTCCTCCCTCTACTTTCCTTCTTCTTATTTGACTCTCTCAGCCACATATGATATCCAGCTCAAGTGTAGAGTCGGGGGAGAAGAAGTTGACAGGAAGAGGAGGGGGAAGCAGTACAGCCGGCGGCATGACCCGGAGGAAGTACAAAGGTTTTTTTCAACAGCCGTAGGAGAACTATAAGAGTATATCTTTTCACAACATGTCATCTTGTCAAAGACCCTTCATGTGAATATCATGTTACCGCGGTGTCGGAAGACTAACATGTCATAAGTTTTTAAGCCATGTGTTTTGATATAATCTTCTCAACTCTTTCCTCCTATGTAGTAATCTTGCATTATTACATAGCAGGAAAGAGTTTTGAGGATTATGTCAAAACACACGGCTTAGAAAATTATGACATGTTAGTCTTCCGACATCGCGGTAACATGATTGTCACATTAAGGGTCTTTGACAAGGTGATATGTTGTGAAAAGATATATCCTTATAGTTCTCCTACGTCTGTTGAAGAAAATCTCTGTACTTCCTCCGGATCATGTCGCCGACTGTGCTGCTTCCTCCTCCTCTTTCTGCCCACTTCTTCTCCCCCGACTCTACACTTGAGCTGGATGTCATATGTGGCTGAGAGAGTCAAATAAGAAGAAGGGAAGTAGAGGGAGGAGCAGATTTGTTCAGAGCTATGGTGGAGGAGAGGAGAAGGAAGATGCTTGATCAGAACGGATGGCTCAGAACACAAGCCAAGATTCATTCTAGCATACATTAGTGTGAATCATCTATGTTCTATACATATGGTGTAGTATATGTTCTTATCGTATCTAGTATCTGAAGGACGTAACAGAATCAAGATGAACTCACTAATGTTTGCTAGAATGAATCTCGGGTTGTGTTCTGAGCCATTCGTTCCGATACTTGGCAATTAAGCCATTCGACTGGCGAGACAGAAACTATAAGGCTACTTGCATGTTCTTCCAACTTTAAATTACAAGATTACTATATTAGGTTAAATAAATCACTAACCTCATCACGGTGAGTCTTGGTGTAGCACTCAAATGTGGGGCACCTGTAATCTATGTGAGTTCATCTTGATTCTGTTACATCTTTCAGATACTAGATACGATAAGAACATATACTACACTATATGTACAGAACGTAGATGATTCACACTAATTTATGCTAGAATGAATTTTGGGTTGTGTTCTGAGCCATTTGTTCCCATACTTGGCAATTAAGCATGTGAAATAGAACTGATTATGTTTAGTTTGTCTTACGATACACATTTTCACATCCAAATTGAAATGGATCGTTACTTCGTTGATCGTACATGGATGTACTATAGCGGATCAACCTGCTGGACCGTAGGTACTTATAAGTATTGACCGTATCGGATTAGTATCGATCTATCGTTTTGGTATGGGCCGTATCGGTTGGTATTGGTCTTAGCGAATTGGTATCGTCCTATCCGATATGTATCGGCCGTATAGCTAGGATTCATATTGGCCTTATCGATTTGGTATCGGTCATATCCGATAGGTATCGGCCGTGTTGGATTATTATATACCATTTCGGATTAGTATCGTGGAAGGTTTAGTAACAACTATACTTGGATTTCTCTCTTCTAGAGCTAGATTACCATTGCAAGAGAGTCACGAGAGCGTAAATGGCCAGTTACAGAACATACATACTTCCTTTTCAATCTCGTTTTTCCTGATGGAAAAGGAAGTATGTATGTTACTGTAACTGGCCAATCACGATCGGGTGATTCTCTTGCAATGGTATTCTAGCTCGAGAAGAGAGAAATCCAAGTATAGTTGTTACTAAACCTTCCACGATACTAATCCGAAATAGTCTATACTAATCCAACACGGCCGATACCTATCGGATATGACCGATACCAAATCGATAAGGCCAATATGAATCCTAGCTATTCGGCCGATACATGTACATATCGGATATAGGACGATACCAATTTGTTAAGGCCAATACCAATATGATACGTCCTATACCAAATCGATAGACCGATACTAATCTGATATACTAGATACTAAGTACATCTGGCCTATACCAGCGGATCCACAAATTACTGCACGATAGGTCCAACGACTCCAGTTACATCCGGTTATTGGTGAGTACATGATTACATAGTAATTCTGTTAGTCTTGTGATACAGATTTTTACTCTCTCATGCTACCAACGTCACAACTTTTCCAGTGCTGCTCCCTCTAATGATGATGAACGCAAAAAACCAAGGTCACAACTTTTATAACTTGAGTAAATTTCTTTACCCTATATGAAAATTTATGTTGTCAGAAAGATGGCTAGCTCCTAGGACTCGTCGAGGTGGTACTGCTAGTCGAGGAAGGAGTCGAGGCAAGAAACCCTTGGAGGTCGACGCGGAGGAAGTCTTCGTCGTCAAACAAGAGCCGGTGACTGTTAAGGAGAAGGTGTTACCAAAGGTCGAGGTCAAGGAAGAACCGATGACCATCAGGGAAGAGATTGCTCCCAAGCTTGAAGCTAAGGAGGAGCCACCGTCAGAGAGTAGTAGCATCGGGACCGACCCTCCTGTCCCTACAGAAGACCTCAACCAGATTGAGCCTTCGTATGCAAAGTGGCTGATAGAATGGTACATGCCTCAACGCAACTATCATCCCTGGCTGTGAGAATTCATCGTCTGACTTGTGGTCTTTGTTGAGGCCAAAGTCGATTTTTCTATGTGTTTTGGAATATTTGTGAAAATTTTGGAATATTTGTGCTATGATCGGTCGCCAGGATTGGATATTAGGTTACTGTAACTGGCCAACTCTTTCCTATGTGTTTTGAAATATTTGTGAAAAATTTAGAATATTTGTGCAACGATCGGATTATAACGATGGATATTAGGTTACTCTTCCGGATAATTGATGTCTATTTTATATTAATTTGGTTTGGTCTATATGATTCTTGGATAATTGGTGTGCATTAAATTCGTATGTGCATATTTGGTCTATGTGATTCTTGGATAATTGGTGTGCATAATATATTTGGTCTATGTGATTGTTGGATAATTGGTGTGCATTATATATTGGTTTGGTTTATGCAAATTTTTGCGAACAGGGAAAGCGCTGTAATTTTTTTCAAAATATTCTCAGTTAGCGACGGACTTGTGACCGTTTTGCGACGGTCACTACCAGTTTTCGACTACTTTTCGACGGTTATTCCGTCGCTAACTGGATATTTGGAAATGTTCCCAGGTAGCGACGGATGGTCGACGGATTATCCGTCGGCATGGTATATTGTTCGACGGAATCGCGACGACCTATCCGTCGTCCGTTTTCTGGAAATAACAAGAATTTTCAGAACAAGATCGACGGTTATTCCGTCGATATATGTCGATGGAATAGCGACGACTTATTCGTCGCCATGTTGCTGGAAATGACATGAATTTTCAGAAGCTGATCGACGGATTTTTCGTCAGAAAACCGTCGCTAATCCGTCATTTGTTATCGAAGGTGTCGACGGATTAGCGACGGAACGATACGATCTGATACGCTGTTACGACGGGTTACCGACGAAATTTTACGTCGCTATTGCCTACACATTTCAGTACTTAATAGTTGAAATGGACGAAAGTCCGTCGGAAATGCGTCGCTAATGCTTCGTATTGAGACGTCGACAATCCGTCGCTATTCAGTCATGTGACGACAACTTAGCGACGGAACGTTATTAGCGACGAGCTGATTGCCGACGGATTTTTTTGGTCAAAATCCGTCGGTTATCGGTCGCTAATAGTAATAACCGTCGGTTTAGCGACGGATGTGGCCGTCGCTAAAACGATAAATTTTGCTAGTGCTCCTCCTCCTCCACCACTCCCCAGCCATCTTCTCCTCCTCCTCCTCCACGACCTCCTCCTCCCCACCCCGACCTCCTCCTCCCCACCCCCACCGCCACCAGCACCACCGCCCCACCTCCACGACCTCCTCCTCCACCACCACACCGCCACCAGCAGAGGTCTGTCCCCAAAAAAATCCTAAAAAATTACCGGTAGGAATGCGAAAGATGGCGGGAGGAAGGAGGTGATCACAGCTTCAACGGAGTTACTCCGAAGTTTGGAGGTAGGTGAGTGGAAGGTGAAAAATTCACTTTTGAGGGGACAAAGCTCTGCTGGAGTCAGAGTTGCAGCCAACAACCCCCAAATAACATCTCCAAACCAAATACTGTAAAAGCCAGCAGTTGCAAACAAATTCACTTTTTCAAGCCACTTTTATGCGACCCATGGACAACCAAACAGCCCCTTACCGTTCTAACATACGGTAGGTGATGAGATGAAGGTGTCCAATTAACCTTAGGTGGGGGTCCGTAGGGACCATATTGTTACTGCATGGTTGGCCACCCATGTGTCAGCAGTCAGCAGGTGATCCCCACAAAACCTAAAAATATTAGGTTACGTGACAGCTTTTAAATGGTGCAAGCTTGCTGTTTGGTGATCCATAGCTGTCAAAAGGACCAATGTGGATGCATGACACTAACGAACTGACAGGATCTAAGTGGTGGGCCCAACAGGAACCTTCTTTTTGCTCAAACAAATCTAGAGAGCGATTGCCAGCCAGATCTATCATCTCTGCTCCCCCCTCTTCGTAGGAATTTGTTCCATGCCCTATCGGTGGCGATCCGAATCCACCACAAACAGGATCCGATCCACTTGCCTACAATATTCCTAATGTAGTAATGTGATGCAAGTGTCATAAATATTGATATTTGTTTTAAAAAAAATTCAAATTATAAGAAACATGGGTTATAACTTATAAGACATGGTTGAGATTATTGTTACTTAAAAAAAATTAATTTTTGACAATAACTTTTTAGGTAACAAAAAAAATGGGATGATCAGTATAAAAGTCAAGCCTGAAAAGACCTTCCTAGATCTTTGTTAGTCCCGGGACTTGATCAAAGATGGTAGACTCGATGTCGAGATCAGAGGTTCAACAAACATTCACCTTCTGATTATTCTCGAGATCCAAGAGGAACACTATAATATAAATCTGATTATAAAAGCAACAATAATCAGAAAGTAAATCTCACGTTCTTCCTCGCAATCGCAGTTGCTGACGGACAGAACTGAGTTCAGAAAATAAATATAACATTCTTCCTTGCAATCGCAGTTGCAGACGGACAGAACTGAGTTACAACTTAGATGAAGGAGAAGAAAGAAGAAAGAAGAAGAGGAAAGGTTCTTGCTGGGATGATTAAGATCACCGTTGCTCAAAGCAAGATTCGCCCCAACACGATCTGCTTTCAGGAACCGGCAAGTTCACGAAGAACTTCTGGAACGCTCGTAAGTCAATATTTGAGATTGAACGGGCTTTCTGGACTTTACAGACTCCCTTAATTCTCTTCTTGGTGCATCTTTCAAAGGAGGCCAAGGGACTCTATTTATAGAGTGGAGTTGAGACTTCACTTCTTCTCCTATCCGATGTGGGACTAAAATACCAATACTCAAAAATAGAGTTTGATATTTTAGATCATCCCACAATCAGCATAGAAGTGTGCCAGTCCACGCCTACCCCCCGAACACTTCCGTGCATGCACGAGACATCCTGGAGTCCGCGTCCGAGTCCGAGTCCGCACAACAAAAATCAACTTGCATCCTTGTTGGATTTAAACCTTTTTTCTTCTAGGAAAATACTCCCACATGGCACAAACTTGTGCCCCACTACACCTCATGTGCACACCTCAACACAAGCAATGCATTATATTGAGATACTCACCATTTGGTGTAGCCGATGTGGGACTATCTTTTCTAGTCCAAAGGCAAAAACACCAACAATCTTAACCTCTCTCTCGCCACCATATGCCATTATATATAATAGTCACGTTCACCAGGGGCGGATGCACATGAAGGGGACTGGGGCCCAGGCCCCCAGTGGAAAAGAAAAGAAAAAAAAACTAAATTATGTGTAAAGCCAAACTCAGCTTTAGAGAGTAGGGGGCTGCTGCTGCAGCTGCCATCCCTCTTCTTTACCACATATACGTCTCTCTTTACCACTTACTTCTTTCAAAAAGGAAAAAAAAGAACCAAAATCTATTGCCTGTGTCTGACGTTTTGTTGTCGTTACTCTTCTTTCTATCTTTTTTCACCTGCTGATATAAAAGGAAAAGTGTCGCCTGCTGCCGGAGCTGCCGTAGAGTGGAGGACTCACAGAACTGCTGTTGGAGCCTGGACCCTACAAAGATAAATTTTAAAATCAAGCGAGATCAGAATTATTTTATGTCAAAATCAAAATCAAATTGAGAAATTATTTCTATCTTTGGAGTGGGTTGTATGTTCAATTTTTAATTTTGCACTTTGTTCGTATATGTTCAATTTTCAGAGAAATTGTCTCCGAGCTCTTTTATGATTGTGCCCCCAGTGAAATGTCATCCTAGATCCGCCACTGACGTTCACGTAGGTTGTACATACAAAAAAAAAATCTGATATTGGAAAAATAATTATTATTTTATAAATAGAATTCGATATATTTTACTTAGATTTTGTTGTACATATATTTTTAAAATTTTGGATGTGTTTAGTTAGATAAAACCATGCATTAGTTTAAATATAATTTGAAATTGAATATATTTTAAGATTTGTTATATGATCAGGTAGTTAAACAAAATTAGATTTTTTTAACTATGTGAGGAGATACATACACGGTAAAGTTTTTTAAAATTATTATTACTAATTAATTGAGGATATATACATATGTCTGCTTTATATACACTACTAAAATCTGCTTAATTGGCGATGTAAATTTAGCGACGTTAACATAACGTCGCTAAATTGCTGAGAAACGTCGCTAACCGTCGCTACTAGCGACACAAATAACGACGTGTCAACGACGTATATTAGTTACATGAGTTAGCCGTCGCAAAACGTCGCTATGAAGTCGCTAATAGCGACTAATTTAGCGACGTTCGTAAGAACGTCGCTAAATTCTAATTAAATTAAATTCTCCCCCCCCCCGATTCATTTTCCTCCATCCATTTTACTATCTCACTCTCTCCCTCCGGCGCTCTCACTCTCACTCTCTCCGGCGCTCTCACTCTCTCCGGCGACTCTCACTCTCTTCGACGACTCTCCTCCGGTACGTGACTCTCTCTCTCTCTCTCTCTCTCTCTCTATTTTTGGTGTTGGTGGTTGGGGGGTGCTGGTGGCTTGGGGGGAGGGACGGGAGGGTGCGGGCTACTACCAAAATTCAGTCAATTAGCGACGGCACATTAGCGACGGATTTTTTTCGTCGGCGTTAGCGACGGATTTGCGACACATAAACGACGAAATTTCGACGACAAGCCTATATATATTTTTTTTTATTTTAAGGGAGAGAAAAAGTTGCGCGTCCTTCGGTAGGGCGTTGGAGACATAGCGACGGATACGTGGGCCGTCACTATGCAGTCGACTATTTGGCAGGAATTGTTGGGAGAAGTGGCGGAACAAATCTTCGACTACGTAGCGACGGATAGTTCATCGGCAAGTATCCAAATGAGTGACGGACCAGCGACGGATATTATCCGTCGCTAGTCCGTCGCTAAATATACGACCCAGACTTAAATTGAAACGACGGGGGAAACTTTTTATTCCCCCCAAATTAATTTCACTCCTCTCTCTCTCTCTCTCTCCCGCGGCTTCCTCTCCTCTCTCTCTCGAAGGTGATCGGCGGCGTCCTCTCCTCTCTCTCTTTCGAAGGTAATCCTCTCTCTCTCTCTCTCGTGGTGGTCGGAGGAGCAGCGGGGGCGGCGAGAGCGTCGTGGGCTGGGAGGACAGAGGGGGAGGCGTTGGCTGCGGGGGCGGAGGAGGCGGGGGCGAGGGGGTTGGCTGCGGGGGCGGGGGAGGTGGGGGCTGGGGAGGCGGGGACGGGGGAGGCGGGGGCAGGCGCATTTTAGTGTATTTGAGTGTCTGTGACCAATAAATGGAAGTAGAAAATCGTATTTCAGTGTATTTGAGTGTCTATGACCAATAAATGGAAGTAGAAAATCGTATTTCAGTGTATTTGAGTGTCTATGACCAATAAATGGAAGTAGAAAATCGTATTTCAGTGTATTTGAGTGTCTGTAACCAACAAATGGAAGTAGAAAATCGCATTTCACCATTTCTTGACCTAAAAAAGTTCATGTCGCAGAACATGAGCATATCCCAAACACAGTTTGCAAAACTATGAATTAAGCTATTAGTAATGGACTCGTTGTTCCAACAGTCCATTACAAAGAATTGAATGTGGCGAGCATTTATCTTGGGATACGAGTGCCATCTCCGACACTAAGTGAATTCCAATACTCGAGTCTAAATAATTAAGAATTTAGGATAGTTATATTTAACATATATTAGATACATTCATCTAGGAATGTCGGAGCGGTAATCGGATCTATAGAATAGAAACTTGAGTCCAAATAATTGTAATTTAATGGTAGTTATATTTCATATATATTAGATACATTCATCTAGGAATGGCGGTGCTAGGAGATTTTCTGATAGTCTTTTGATACTTGAACGTATCCCTAATGTCGTCGTTGGTTCCTATACATGCTAAGCCTTCTTGAATCATTTCTCTCTTGCTATGTCCTTATTTATCTGTCTTAACTCATATAGTAGAGGGCTACATTAGCTTCATTATACAGTTTATAAATTTTAACCTAATCAAGTACATATGATTCTGAATATCTCCAACTTACATTTTGTTGATAACTATAGTAATTAATTGTATGGTATTTTGCATGTTCCCTCTCTAACCTTGCTCTTACACCACCTGCTACATGCCGTTATGATAACTCTCTATATAATAATAATCTTGATTAACCTGTATACAATCTATAAAGTTATCACATACTAATTTACAATCACAGAGAAATAGTTAGGAATTTTTGCTTGATCGTGCTTCTACTGACATTATGTGACATTACAATCACAGAGAAATAGTCTAGAATGCAACTACTGTGGATATTTGGCATTATCTTAATGATAGGATCCTTGTGATGTTAGAGGTGTTGTCAATCAAGGGTAGGAGAAAATTGTCTAAGATTATTTGAAATTGCAATGGAGGTGCAACAATAGGATTAATTGGATTTTAGTTATAGGATTTCCTAGAACTAGAAGCATACGCAAATGAAATTAGATTGAGACTTCGAAAAAGGTACGACTTTTGTCAATTGGATTTTAGTTATAGGATTTCCTAGAACTAGAAGCATACGCAAATGAAATAGGATTAATTGGATTTTAGTAAAGGGAGTCTTTATGTTATGCTTTGTATTAGTCACATGTATGTGTAAGTATCAGTTTGTTAGAGGCAAGGGAACTTTGCCGTTGCATTTCATTGACAGGTAATGAGAACCCATTTACCTAGGTGTTGGTATCTCAAGTATCAAATGGTGTGGTTTCATTTTATATGCATATGCCATGTACCTTCAGTGGTATGCATGGCATTGACTGTTATACACATACACTAGCATGGTTGAATACTTGATAATTTGAACACTATCGGTATCAGACTATCTGTATCGGTATCGCACTATCGGTATCGGTATCGAACTTTCGGCCTATATACCAGCGGATCCACCAGTTACATGATTATATACTAATTCTGTTTAGTTTGTCTTATGATACAGATTTTTATATCCAATCTGTGATGGATCGTTATTTCGTTGATCGTACATGGATGTACAAACGACAATACGAGAGCATAATAGGTATAAGTGACAATTTTCAGACAGGCATGGAAGTGTTTCTTAAGTATGCCATGAGCAAATCTCAGAATATGGACGGTAACAAAATCAAGTGTCCATGTCGTAATTGTCGCAATAGACGTTACGAAGAAGTGGTGAGTGTAAGAGATCATTTGACCTGTAAGAATTTCGTACATGATTACGGTCTGTGGTAATCGCAAGGTGAACTATATGCGGAAAGACAGGTTGCGAATGCTGCTACTTATGCTTTTGATGATAATGCTGCAACGAATTTTGTCGTCGAAGACGACGAATGCTCTGTTGATTATGGAGACCTGCAGAACTTTGCACGAGATATGGTGTACGATGCGTCAGGGCCTAATTTTGATCCGGAGGATCCCAATCCCGAGGCAAAGGAGTTCTATGATATGTTTCAGGATGCAGAAACTTCTTTATATCCTGGTTGTGAGCCTCATTTCGTACTGTCAGTGACGATGCGGTTGTTAAACATAAAGTCCGATTTTAACTTGCCACAAACTTGCTATAATCGGATTATACAATAATCAAGGAGGTGTTACCGAAGGAATCAAAAGAGCTTCCAAAAAATTTCTACAAGTCGAAGATGATGGTCCGACAACTGGGACCGGGGCACGAGAAGATAGATTGTTGTCGCAACGGATGCATGTTGTACTAAAAGGAGAACGAGAATATAGAAAGTTGCAGCTTCTGTAATGCGGATCGTTATAAGCCAGTCAGGGAAAAAGAAAAGTCAACTGGAAAACGACGTCCTTACAAGTATATGCATTACTTGTCGATCACGAAGCGCTTGCAGAGGATGTATATGTCTCAGAATACAGCAGAACACATGACATGGCACAACGAAGAACGCACAAAGGATGATGGAGAATTGTCACATCCTTCGGATGGAGAGGCGTGGAAATATTTCGATTTGCGTTATCCAGATTTGCTGTAGAGCCTAGAAATGTACGTCTGGCACTATGTTCTGATGGCTTCGCCCCTTTCGGACAGTCGGGATCTCAATACTCCTGCTGGCCGGTCATTCTGATCCCTTACAATCTGCCACCATGGATGTGTATAAAGACTCCTTATATGTTCTTGACAGCTATCATACCGGGTCCCAAAAATCCGACGAAGAATATCGATATATATTTACAGCCGTTGGTGGATGAGCTGAAACAGCTGTGGGAGATCGACGTCGCGACCAATGATATTTCCAGGAAACAGAACATTCAGATGAGAGCTTCACTGATGTGGACAATCAATAATTTTTTCGTATACGGTATGCTGTCGGGATGGAGTACTCACGGCACCATGTCTTGTCCGATATGCATGCAAAATAGTAAGGCGTTCCGCCTTAAGCATGGAGGAAAAACTTCTTTCTTTGATTGTCATCGTCAATTTCTGCCCGCGAGTCATCCTTGGAGAAAGAACAAGAACGCGTTCAGAGCTGGAAAACAAGAATTTTCTCATCCGCCTGCCAAATTGTCGGGATACGATATTTGGGAAGATATAAAGGACTTGCCCATTGTAATGGAAGATCCATCGAACAATCGTGTCGATGGGTTCGGACAAAGCTATAACTGGACCAAACGGAGTATCTTCTGGGACTTGTCTTATTGGAAAGATAATCTTATAAGGCATAATCTTGATGTTATGCATATCGAAAAGAATGTGTTCGATAATGTATTCAATACCGTCATGGATATTAAAGAAAAGACGAAGGACAATCCAAAAACAAGACAAGACATTGTCGAGATATGCAAGCGTCCTTATCTGAACTTGATACAAAAGGGAGCTGGTGGACAGTTAACTAAGCCGATAGCACAATACACATTGAGCAAGGAAGATAGAGTAATAATCTGCAAGTGGGTATCTACTTTAAAATTTCCCGACGGCTATGTATCAAATTTGTCTAGATGCGTTGATCTCAATGAACGCAAGCTAACGGGAATGAAGAGTCACGACTGCCACGTATTTATGGAAAGATTACTGTCCATTGCTTTGAAAGAGTTGTTGCCTTCTGCTGTATGGGTTCCGTTGGCCGAACTATCTATATTCTTCAGAGATATTTGTTCAACTAAGTTGACTGTGCAACACATGGTTGAACTTAAGGAGAAGATTATCTTAATAATTTGTAAGTTGGAGAAAATATTTCCTCCTGGCTTCTTCGACAGCATGGAGCATCTACTGATTCATCTAGCATATGAAGCACGTGTCGGTGCATCTGTTCATTATCGATGGATGTACCCATTTGAAAGGTACATAAAAATCGATATAATTTAAGTTGAATTTCAGTGGGTTTTAAAATTCATTCTTAATTCTCAAGATAATTTGTCTCTCTAGATACCTACACCATCTAAAGAAGAAAGTTGGCAACAAGGCTCATATAGAGGCTTCGATATGCGAAGCATATCTTATCGAAGAGGTGTCAAACTTTTGCTCAATTTACTTTGATACTCATGTTAAGACAAATCAAAATAGACCTCAAAGGAATGACGAGGACGTTGAGGATGGAGGTATATTCAATGTAAGGGGCAAGCCTGTTGGGGCTAGTAAAAAATGGTGGTTGACTGACGACGAATATGATGCCGCTCACCGATATGTCTTGTTAAACTGTGACATACAAGAAGTGAGAGATTTGGAGAAGTAAGTCAGTACACTTGCACTCGTTATAATCTCTAATTTGATGAAGTAAGTGACTACACTTATATATTCTTATTCTCTCTAACAGTGTATTTAGAGATGAAGTCAAAATGAGGACACCCGATATTACCGATGAGGGACTTCAAAGAGAGATTGATTACACATTTTCGTCATGGTTTCGCAAATACGTAAGTAACTGAGATTATAACTGAGATTATAAAAATATATAATCTAAAACATTTAAATTATAAATATTTGTTTACAGGTTTTACTGCCTGAAACAACACTCACTAATGAGAGTGTTCGTTATCTGGCATTGGGACCGAAGAAGCAAACAAAGACTTGGCCAGGATATGTCGTTAATGGCTTCAGGTTTAAGGCAACTCAGAACGCTATAAATGTTGAATTTATCAATGACGGCATAAGTACCAAGGATTCCGGTGTTTGCATAAGAGGCACCATCTATGACGACGAGCCGGACTTTGACTATTATGGAGTGCTTCGGGATATTGTAGATTTACAATATACTGGCCCATATGATATGTATATTGTGATGTTCAAATATGAGTGGTTTGATACGACACCAAATATCAGTTGGAGAATCGATAAACAATTTGGATTTGTCGATATAAATCATCGCAGGAGATATAGAGGGTCCGATACATTTGCGATAGCAAGTCAGGCTGTTCAAGTCTACTATAAAAGCTACCCAAGACGCCATAGAGATCGATTTGACTGGTGGATAGTATGCAAGATTAAATCTAGAAATACATTCAACGTTGGAGACCCAGCATACCAAGAGGACCATATCGAAAAGTCCCAATACTTGGGACAACAGTCGGATACAATGGATGTTGAAGATATTGTTGAGGAAAATAGAGGGGAGGAAGAGGTTGATACAGAAGACTTAGCTGTCAACCAGGGAAGAAAGAGGCGTCTTATCCCAAGTATTGAGGCAGAAGAAGAAGAAGAAGAAGACGAATTTGATGGGGATGAGGATACAGATGAAATCGACGATGAGGATAAGGATGAGGATGATGATGAAGACGAGGCCGAGGATGAGAACGAAGATGATGACGGTGATTAGGTTAAATATTGTTGTATATTAAAAACACTTCCAATTACATGAATTAAGTTTCACCTCATAAAAGCAGTTACGTGAATTCATGTTTTTTTGTTCGATCATTTACTTATTGTATGATTTTATTTTTGCAGATGACACTCCTAGTCTTTTTCGTCGCGGCGACACTCGTCTCCCTGCTGGTGGTATGTATATTTTAGTTTAGAATTTTATATTCATTTACACTTCTATATTGTTAATTATGTTTATGTGTTCTATTTACAGGTCATGATGGCTGGCTGTGGTCGTGCTGCTGCTGCTGGTGGTGGTGGTGGTGGTGGTGGTAGTGGTGGTGGTGGTGGTGGTCGTGGTCGAATTCAATCTTCCTGGAATGTGACCCCATCCAGCGAACCCAACTCGGAGAGTACCCCGGGCACAGACGCATCCCGCCGTCGATCGACAACTTCATCGAGGCACGAGTCCAGATCTGCTAGCGGATCCGTTCCGCTATCAGACCCACCAGCGGATCCACCAGTGGATCTACCAGTTACTGCATAGTAGACCCTGGAGTACCCCCATACTCGGTTCCATCCGGTTACTGGGGAGTACATGCGCGGACCCGCGGATCCTCCGACGGCACCAGAGAGGCCGAAAGCGAGTTCCGACGAGAGCTATGGCCAGCGGGGGCCTCGTAAGTAAATTTATGATAATTTATTAAATTTCTTTCATTTTTTCAAGTTAATAATCCAGTCGTTGCTTCTTTGTAGGTTTTTTTCGTTTAATGTTGCCAGGGCTCTTGAAAAAATTATCAGGGCTAACTTTCATGGTCCCTACCTCAACTTTTCGTTGGTGCCCCCAAACTTGAAGTACGTCTGGCTCGACGAGTTGAGGGTACATATCTATATCTTCTAGTTAATTATTAGTTACTCTTTAATCAACAATTTTTTAAATTACGTGATAATTTAATTTGTATGTAAGACGACGTTCTGGTGGCCCCTCCATCATGAGGACGCGATCTGCAGGACCTACAGAAGCGCTGCCTCGAAGAAGATACGAGATGTGATTCATGACCTGAAAATGTGGCAGACGAGGCCGAATTGGATCCGACAGGACTATTATGAGAAGCTCTTAGATATGATGGATACTCCTGCCGATAAGGAGAAATCGGAGAAGGCGAAAGCGAACCGACAGGCCGCGGGGCTTCATACGGGGGGGAGGAAGGTACCACGCAGCGGCGCTTACAGATCTGGTGAGATACAGCAATTTTATTTTACTATCTAATTCGGTATTATTAATATACGGAGTTAATTAAATTCTACGAAAAATTTATATGCAGACCCAACGGACGGTGAAGGAGAGAAGGGCATCAGAATCGGTCACCATGCACGATGTGTTCCAGCATACGCACAAGAGACGGAAGGACGGGACCTTCGTCGACGATAGGGCCAAGGAGACCGATGTAAGTACTTATGTTTATTATATTAACGTTAGAATTAAAAGTATTCAGACTATAAAACTTAGATAAACTTAGGATTCACACTATAGCTTAGTGAAACAAAGGATTTAGATTACAACTTAGGTAAATCTTATAGTATAAACACATTCATTTGATAGGCTGTGTATCGTGAGGCCCTTAGTCGGGCTCAGTCAGCTGCTGCCGAGGATGTCGGAGAAACGACGTTCGCCCGGACGCCCTCTTCTATGGTCGCTCGCAACGACTTGTTCGTAGATACCGTCGACGGCTTTAAGAAAGGGCGCCTGTACGGCGTCGGCTCTCTAGGGGACTTGCATATGGCGACTCAGAGATTTCCACAGACAACGTCTCCTCCCGCGGCCCCGGCAGACGATGATGTGAGGTCGCAGCTTACACACCTGCACGAGGCGGTGTCGTCCTTGCGGGACCAAATAGCCACGTACTTTCCACCTCCATCTGCTGCTGGCGGTCCATCTGCTACTGGTGCCGGTCCGTCGGCTGCTGGTGCCGGTCCGTCGACTGCTGGTTCCGGTCCTTCTTCCATCGGTCATCTTTCTTTCAACCCTGCTGTCCCTCTGGTCCTGTCTCCTACTGTGACGGCACTCCTTGATCTTATGTCGCCAGAGTAGCTACGCCTACTTCCGGAAAGTGTCTTCGACGGATTGTCGCCGTACCTAGTGGAGCAGTATTATCGTTGGGCGCAGGAGGCACTACCACCACCAGACAATCGAACTCCTCCTGCTCCTTGAAGTATTGTATAAGAATATTTGAAATATTTGTGGAAATTTTGGAATATTTGTGTGAATTTTGGATTATAATGACGGATATTAAGTTTATGATTTCAGGATAGTTGGTGTCTATTTTATATTGGTTTGGGTTATGCATATTTGTGATTATATATTGGTCTATGTGATTCTTGGATAATTGGTGTGCATTAAATTCGTATATGATTTATAATGGATTATATATTGGTCTCAGTGATTGTATATTGTGATTGTATATTGGTCCGATGTTCGGATGTTGTGTGAACAGGAAAAGCTCTGCAATTTTTTTAAAAATATCTCAGTTAGCGACGGACTAGTGACGGGTTAGCGACGGATAACATCAGTTTCCGACTACATGTCGACGGAATATCCGTCGCTAACTGGAGAACTGGAAATATTTTCAGTTAGCGACGGATCATCGACGGCCAGCCGACGAAATATTTTACATGGCGACGACTTGCCGACGAAATATCCGTCGGAAAGGTTCTGGTGATATGAAGATGTACAGAATGTTAGCGACGGATATTCCATCAAGGATCCGTCGCCCTGGTCGACGGATTCGCGTCGAAATATTCGTCGCCATAGTTCTGGAAATATAATGTTCGACGGATTTGCGTCAGAATATCCGTCGCCATGGTACTGAAAATGCTTGACATTTCCAGAACAAGGTCGACGGATTATCCGTCAGGGATCCGTCGCTAAGCCGTCCTTATTTAGCGACGGCTGTCGACGAAATAGTGACGGAACGATACCCTCTGATACACTGTTACGACGGTTTATCGACGGACTATCCGTCGCTAAGCGTCTATACAATCCATATTAACTACTTGAATTCGACGAGAGACCGTAGGCAAGTCGTCGTTAATGCAACAAATAATGACGACGGCAAGTCGTCGCTATTCCGTCGCTTGACGACTACTTAGCGACGGAGCTATATTAGCGACGAGTTGATTGTCGACGGATTTTTTTGACCAATATCCGTCAGCGATCCGTCGCTAATAGATAGTAGCGACGGATCTGGCCGTCGCTAAAGCCACATATTTTGGTAGTGGGTGGTTGGGGGTGGCTGGAGGGGTGGGGCAGGGGGGGTGAGGAGGGGGGGCTGGGTGGAGAGGAGGGTTAGGGTTAGGGTTCGGGTTAGGGGTGGGTGTGGGGGGAGGGAAGGGACGGGGGGTGAGGGCGGCTGAAGGGTGAGGGCGGGGGGGGGAGGGTTGGGGGGAGGGGAGGAGAGGGGAGGGTTATGGTAAGGGTTCGGGTTAGGGGTGATTGGTGGGGGAGGGGAGCAGGGGGGTTAGGGGGGGCTGGGAGGGGAGGGGGGAGTGGTGGGGGAGGGGTTATGGATAGGGTTAGGGTTAGGGGTGGTGTGGGGGGGGGGGGGAGGCTGGGTCGGGGGCACTGATAGTGCCAAATAATTTGATATTTTAGTAATAATTGTTTGTTTTCCGACACCGAAAAATCTGATACTCCGATTCGAAACCACGTACCGATAGTGCCGATATTTGTAACACATAGTTTTGTTGGTTGGTTAATGTCATCGTCTATTTTTCTTGATCTCGATACTCATAGGAATGGTCCCGAGTCACAGCCGTAGTATATAGTATATTCGTTTTAGTTTGTAGTATATTTCTTTTAGTTTTGAAGTTTATTCGTTTTAGTGTGTAGTATGTAGTAGGAATGGTCCCGAGTCACGGCCGTTGTATATAGTATGTAGTATATTCGTTTTAGTTTTGAAGTTTATTCATATTTGCAGATATCTAAAAATGGCTATATCCATGTATCTGCTAGACCGTTCGTGGATGTACAACCGCATTCGAGATGACAAGTGCGATGTGCGAGATGAATAAATCTTCGGAGTAGAACAATTCCTCCAATTCGCAAAGGCGTTTCATCAATCCATGGACGGCTGTTTTCCATAAATAAATTCACTTTATTTATTGTGTATCTGGGAAAATTACAACTGTAGGAATCCGATCTAGAAGACGATCGCTTTATCCCTTGGACGATGCGAAGAAGAAAAGCTCTCAAAATTTCAACAGCAATTTAGATATCTATGTATCTGTACAATGAATGAGAAAAGAATCCTATTTATAGAGTCAAAAATAACTGAAAGGATAACTGTCTTTACAGCCTGTGCATAGTTAAAAATCACGCAGGATTTAACATACGCAAGGTTATGAGCAGTTACTGGACGTGGCCTGTAACTGTTGGACACATGGCAATCATGCATGAGTCGTGTACAAGTTACAGGACACGCAGGCGAGAGATCAGTGGCATGGCTGCCACGTACTCCAATTTGATAAAATCCACGCAGGCTTGTTGAGGACGAAATCCACGCAGACTTGGGTCAGAAAGCTTCAAAATCTACGCAAACTTGGGGCAGGAAGCTTCAGAATCCACGCAGACTTGGGGCAAAAAGCTTCAAAATCCACGCAAACTTGATGAAGGAACATAGAAGTTCAAAATACACGCAGACTTGAGCCAGAAGGCTCAAAATATACGCAAGCTTGAGGCAGGACTGCCAGCTGTCTTGATTTGACGTGCCTAGACTGACACAAAATCTCTGACAGTGATTACTTTGTCAGTCGCATTAAATGACAAGAAGCTCTTTTGGTACGCCAACTTGATGAAGGCTGAGTCTTGTTGAAGAAGATTTCGAAAGTCATGCAATAGTCGGCTGTGATCTCTCGAGTTCCGTGCATACGTGGCATACGAGGAGACATTCTTCGACTGTCGTACTGTCAGTCATAATGACACTTCTGACAAATGATGATCTGTCTCTAGCGTGATTTTTTAAACATTGTCTTGATTAACTCAGCATGACCTTTAGACTCAGTCCTGATCAACTCAGCGTGACTTTGAGACTTTGTTTTGATCAACTCAGCGTGACTTTCATTTTTAAGGCCTACAAAACCCCCTTCAAAGTTTTCGAAAAATGATAAATTATTTCGAAATACTTTGAAATCAAGATGATAAAATAAATTTAGTCACGATGAGATGACTTTTTAAAGAGATATTTACTCCTAAATGATTGGACTGTTGGAATTCTGTGCAGTTAGGATCCCGTATCAAGCTCCTAAATCGAGGCAAATAATGATGTGCCGTTTGGAATTCTTCATGAGCCTATAAATAAGCCATAACCCACTTCTTTCATTCTTTACTTGCTTTTAGAGAGAGAGAATCCACAGAAGAGAAACTTCCCTCCTCCGACGAACTTCATCTTCTCCGACTTCTTCTTCCCCTTCTCAGCAGCAATGGCTCCCAAGAAAGCCGACTCTCAGGCCAAGAGAAAAGCCCCTGCGACTTCATCTCGTGCCACCACTGATAGACTCCCTCGACGAGAAGTCACGCATCCTCCTATTCAGCGTAAGTGATGGAGAAATACGAACTGTTGAAGATAACTTGATGAATTGGAAGAAGAACTCCACATAGAAATTTTAGGATCTTAAAACAAATAATGAACTTCAGAAATATATCTCCCTTCTTAGGGCAAAGGATATTAATAAAGTATGCCCCCTCTTTAGGGTCGGTCATACTTCACATCTTCGTGTTTACGAAGCTCTGTGTTTCACGCAAATGAGCATGACTCTGCGTGATTTTTTATGTTGGCAGAAATGTCGATGTTGAAATAGTCACGCAGCTTTCATGATGACTCTGCGTGATTTTTCATATGTTGACAGAGACGTCGATGTCGAAATAGTCACGCAGCTTTCATGATGACTCTGCGTGATTTTTTATATGTTGACAGAGATGTCAATGTTGTAATAGTCATGCAGACTTTTGAGAGTCATCTTCTGGATAGATTAGTCTTGATCTGTCAGCGTGTCTTTGTCATTTTCAGTCAAATGTGATTTTGGCAATGATGCGTGACTTTCATTCTAATCTGTCTGAACTTTGCGTGAATTAGTCATCTGCATGATTTTTGATAGTATATCTATCTGAAGTCTGCATGACTTTTGAAATTTCCTTCGAACACTGCTATACACGTATAAAGCTCATAGACATAGATTTTATTGAAACATATCTGACCTTGTCTTCTTTTATTTTCTTCAGTGAACATCCGAAGTGAGGAGGCAGATTATGAAGGACACTTGAGTTTTTCATTTAAATATGATTTGTCTCATGTGAAATTTCCTCAATTTGACCTTCCAGAAGCCAGACTGTTATTGTTGGCAAATCAAGACCATACAACCCTACTTTGTCTGATGAATGGTCAACCCTTTCAGAGTCTTGATTTGGTGTCCCACAAGAAATCGGCATTTCTGTTCGGGGATGCCATAGCACAGAAATCACAACCAAAAAGTATTAGAGAAAAGGTCTGCTTTTGTTTCGAAGGTGATGTAAATCAACCCATGTACTGGCCGAAGGTTTCCAGGGGCTTGTCCATCATGAGATTCATGCATGCCAGTTATCCGAGAAAGATGTCCTGGCATATAACAGAATATCAGCAGGCAAAGGCAAGCCACATCATTTACAGGAAGGAAGGATTCTTCAGTGCCCCAGAGAATCATGTATCAGTGTTTCGGGGTTTGAAGCCTGGATGCATACCACCTGAAGACTCATCAATATTGATGCAATTCAGAATGCCCATTTTCATAAACGAATTCATGGCAAACAAGAATGCATTCTACCCCACCGATTCGACGCCGATAATGAACGGCTTAATGAATCAGGAGAACGTGAGATGTAGGACTTTGGTCCACTGGGCTTTGGAAAATTTTGAGACTGAGCTGAAGAAGATAAACCTCTATGATGCCGTCGTCAATTCATCCTACGGCTTCAGATCCAACCCCTTTCTGTTCCTGGCCTTGGTTGAGAGATACAATCACAGGACGGGGACATTTATGACTCCGAAAGGGGAGATGGGCTTTGCCCTTCATGAGATGGAATACATCTCATATCGGCCTTCAGGCACCCTGCCGTATGAGGAGTATGTGCCTACGACAGAAGAGCTGAACTTTCTGTCGGAGAAGAACCCAGAGATGGTACATCTATTTGAAGAGATGATGTGCCATTTTGGCACATGTACTCTGTATTACAAGAGTTCTAAAGATGAAGCCGGCAACCACATTCAGAAATAGATGTCCTACCTTTTCATGAACCGTGAAAAGGATGAGAAGAAGATAAACGAGAAGAGATGGTACCAGATTAGCAACTTCAAGCCTCTCTCTGAGAGTGAAATCACTTATCTGCTGGAGAAATATGACTGCAAGGATTTCACGATCACTGAAAACTGGTATGAGTTCAAAGCTGGAACCACCTTCAACTCGTATGTGAGACAGAGTGGAAAGATTCTGTCAAGGAACGGTCATTTGGCCGGATTCCTATCTCTGTGGTTAAGAAGATTCATCGTTCCTGGCTCCAGCTCTCTGGACAGGATACATAGAGGCGTTATCTTTGCAGCGGTGCGCCTTATGTATGGTTACAAGCTAGACTTTTTATCAGCGATGACCTGTAGACTGAATGCAGGTCTTCGGAATTTTGTAACCAACATGCTATCTGATCAGAGGAGGATGACTGAGGAATTCCCACGGATAGAGATGCCTTTCACATATCTGTATGGTTGGCTCCTCCTTCATCATGACGGCTTGATACCTCCAGGGGCAGGAGGGAGTGGCAGTCTCTTTTTGGAGAGGTACTCTGGAGAGACTTTCTGGAAGGTTCACACCCTTCCAGAATGCAGAAATGTCTTGAATCGAGCATCACATTGGTCCATTCAATGTGTCCCTCCACCACTGGGCTATGAGAGCATGCCCTTAAATATGATGGATGGAGATATGGGGAACAGATTAGATGATGTAGCCTTTCAGTGGTTACAGAGAATTTGACCTTCTCATCTAGTATACCGTCATGAAGATATGACGTATCTGGAGCCGTATTTACCAAGCCAATTTGCCAGGCAATTCGGATATGACCAACTCCACGTTGGGAACGCCACCACTTGCCTTTCTGTTCATGGAGGGCTTATTGACGGAGCTCGAGCCTGGAGATATTTTGCGGCTAGAGATACAAAAGCTATATTCTCTATGCCTAATCCTTTATCTAGCTCGGGGACGAAGATGCTTTACACATATGCACGCTTCTATGTTTCGTCAAGCACCTTCAAGCCGAGTTTCAATCTGAAGACTTTTGTTGCAGAGGACGACCTAGCTCTATCGAAGAGGTCAAAGAAGAAGACTATTATTCAACAATTTTCTCCGGAACCAGTAGATGAGACAGCAGAGGTTGAGCCTCTATATGAATTATTTCAGGAGGAAAATTTTCCTGATGAAGTTCTTCCTCCTATATTTGTATCCCTTTCTAAGAGGAAGAGAAGTGATGAATCTGAGACCGTCTCAAAAAAGAGTACTAAGTCTCAGACATCTAAGAAGAAGAAGAAAGGGGTATCAGTAACTGCTACTTCATCTTTAGGTGGCATCTCAGTTGACGAAGATGACGCCGCCGATAAAGACGAAGAGACTGATGAAGACGACGCTCCTTTGATAACAAGGAGGTCGAGAGGAAAGTATGTCAAGAAGACCGTCAGCAAAATGAAAGGCAATGAACTCCTAGAAACGATTATGAGTGGAGGAGTTTTGCCAGAAATCAATGAAACGGCTTCTACTGAGAAAACAGAGTCTGATGATATTCACCTTCCAGCAGTTTCAACTGAACAGACTGAGATAGAGTCCGCTCAAGCTCAGGAAACAACTGCTCCAACAACAAGTAGAGTAGCTATTGAACCCTCAGAGATGAGGATGATCCCATTTGAGCATGGAACAGAAGGCGTCATCCAGGCACTGGATGACCAGATTGATTATTCTGAAGAAGAACCAACTCTGGCAGAAGTTACAGAACAGCCAGAAGTTCCTAAAACTCAAGCTGAAGAAAACATTTCTTTGGCCAAAGGCGATGAAGACGTGCCGGCGTCCGAGCTATCAGCTGCTGATGATTTGTTGAAAAATATTTGTCAAGACATCATTCTTCGAACTGACATTCCAGAGAAGACTGAACCGGCAGTCAATACTGAGCTTGCTGTCATCACTGTTCCTGAGATTCATGAAGATGTGAATATCATAGACTCCGGATCAGAGACTCATCCTGAAGCTGGGGATGAAAAAGAGTCTGACGAAGAAGAAGAAGTTGAAGGAGGAGAGGATTGGCATACTGGCACTTCTACTCCTTATGATGAGGATAAAGTCAAGGGGAACAGAATGGAACTTAGCCCCGAACATGCTCAATCTCCGGACAACGCTCCAGCACCCAGTAATTCTGGAGCTGGAAGCAGCCACATGAAGCAGGTGTCGGATACTATCATGGACCGGCTACAAGAAGACGCCAGACTCCCTCAACATATTGAATATGAACCTCAGCCTGGTAGAAATTTATTTCAAATTCTGTTTCTGCTGTTTCTTTTTCTCTATATGCTGATTATTATTATTTTTTTTGATTGTAGGAACTGCTGCAGCAATGAGTTTGACTCATGCTCCGCTTATCCAGGCTGATGCTGATGAAGGGAGTTCACACTTGCCAACTTCTCCAGTAGCACATACTTTCGTTTCCAAGCTGGAGAATATTCAAGCTTCTTCTTCAATGATGACAGCGACACCTGGATTTGAGACTGGACTAGCAAGAACTCTGGGAATGTATTCAGAGATCATTTACTCATATCTAGATACATATTCCAGACGTTTCTTGAAGGATGAAGCTATGCCCTTTTCTGATCTTCGAATTATGGTCAAGTTCCCGCTTATGGCGTTACGACATGCTGGTTGCGAATCTCAGTGCATCTTCTTCGAATATCTCCAGGATGAGTTGGAAATAACTATCCGAAAATACTGGAAGACTAAGAAAGAAGACATTCAATCTTTAACTGCGGCTGAGATCAGTCAACTAGAGCATGAAGCTCAGTCCCAGCAAGCTACATTAGAAGCATTTCTTACCTCTTCTTCTGAGAAATTAGTAGAAAAGGGCAAAGAAATATTAGCTACTCGTCAAAGAGTAGAGCTTCTGGAGAAAGATAAAGCATCCAAAACTGAAGAGCTGAAGAAATTGAAAGAGGAATTGGCTCGCCTTCAAGAGCGAATTGCTATCATAGAAACAGAGCAGGCTGAGGTTACTGCTGTTTATATTTCTGAAGCTGAACGCTGTAAAACTCTTCAAAAGGAGTGAGAGCAAATACAGGCGGAACAAATTGAAGAAGTCAACCGTCGCCAGTCTGCTATTATTATTTTTGATGAACAAAATGTCACAGTTGAAGCAGCTGAAAGTGTTCAGAAAGCTCATAAAGATAAAATGAATGCTGTTCTTGAACGTATCAGGGAGTTAATAACTCCTAATAAGTGAATCTTTTTCATTCTCACTTGTATTCCATGTTTTGATTCTGAATGAAAGCAAATGAGAATTCTTGATCTGATTTATGGTTTTGCTGTTTTGGTAATGATATAGAAAATATGTTCAGAGGTAAATAATACATGACACATTTCAATAGAATAGAATATACAAACAAACTTTGTAATTCTATCAGATGATATTAACCCAGAAATGATCTTAGTTTAATACTGATTAAAAAAAATAGAATTCAGACATAAAAATATCTTTGAACTCAATTTTTCATGAACGGATAAACCGTCAGGTATTAATGAACAGGTGAACCGTCGGATGAATATGATAAATGAACGGATGAACCGTCAGGCATTAATGAACGGACGAACCGTCGGATGAATGTAATAAATGAATGGATGAACCGTCAAGCATTAATGAACGGGCGAACCATCGAATGAATGTGTCGCTTCATTATTCGAGGAACTTCTGTCTATAAATATAGCAGAAATCTAACAAGAATGAACACTTCTATTCTTCAACATAAAAATATCGTCTGAAGAAGCATCCAAGAAGGCTGAAATCGTCTCGAAGGTTCAGAAGGGCATGGAAGAACGCCCTGCCGATCCATTTCAGCTGAAGGAGGTAGAAGTGGGCGAAGGTTCGTCTGCACCCAAGCCACCACGAGGCATTCTGGACTTTCTGCTTGATCCAGGAAGTACTGAAGAAGAGGAAGCCATGAGGATGGCTGCTTGCAAGTTTCTCGTGGGCTCCAGCAAAGAAGTTCTCAGCTCTTTTGCTGATCGCATTTTCGAGAAGGACGGCAGCGGTCCGCGTCCAAATGTAGAGAAGGATGATAGTGATCTTCCTTAATATCATGTACTATCATTCATGATTAAAATAAAATAAAATTTTATTTATAAACATGAACTTGTCTGATGGTTTACAAGTATTTATATTTATACATAATATTTTTTAAGGAATTTGCCATTAATAGGCATCATAACTTTTCGACCATCAAGTTTTGAGAGTTGATAAGCTCCATTTGAGAAAACTCTGCTCACAATATAGGGACCTTCCCACTTTGCGTCGAATTTGCCTTTGCTCATATGAGTCATAGTCATAGGACGTCTGACTGTTAGAACAAGTTCTCCTTTTTGATATGCTCGAACTCTGACTTTCTTGTTAAAAGCTCTTGAAATTCTAGCTTGATAGAATTCGATATTCTGTTGAGCAGATAATCGCTTTTCATCCAGAGCTTCTAATTCCTGAAGTCGAAGACGATCATTATTCTCGACAGTAAGTTCATTAGCGATTGCTATCCTTAAAGAAGGAATTTGAATCTCTAATGGAAGAACAGCTTCGCATCCAAACACCAGAAAGAAAGGTGTACATTTAGTAGCATTACGAACTGTAGTCCGGTAAGCCCACAAACACTCACCAAGTTTCTCACTCCAATTACGTTTGTTAGTAGAAACAAACTTCTTTAAGAGTTTGATGATGGTCTTGCTGAAAGCTTCTGCTAATCCGTTAGCTGCCGGATTATATGCGGTACAAGCCACATTGTTGATCCGATGATCGTCACAGAATCGAGTAAATATCTGACTGACGAACTGTGGACCATTATCATGAATAATGCGTCGGGGAACACCAAATCTGTAGATGACATGATATTTGATAAAGTTGATGACATTGGACGTCTTGACTTCAGATAACGGAATAGCTTCGGCCCATTTGGAGAAATAATCGGTTATTGCGAGAATAAACCGATGACCTTTTGATGACGGCGGATTGATCGGACCAATAATGTCCATGCCCCAAGCTTCGAAGGGCCATGATGCTGCCGTCGGATGCAGAAATTCTGAAGGTTGATGAATAAAATCCGTATGGATTTGACAAGCTTTACACTTTCTTGCATATTCGATGGCATCTGATACCATAGTGGGCCAATAATAACCCATACGTCGAATACGGTCTTGAAGTTTTGGTCCAGGCTGATGTGCTCCACAAATTCCATCATGTGCTTCGCGGATAATTTGTTGAACCTCCTCACCGGCAACACATCGAAGAAGTAAACCATCATAAGCTCGACGATATAAGGTTCTTGTGGTGTGATTGTAATAGAATCTGAGTGACCGTTGTCTGATAGATGCTGCCTCACTCGGATTATCTGGAAGAATATCATACAATACGAAATCTAAGAAAGAAAGTCTCCAATCTTTATCCGTATTCTGAGTCTCAGCTGAATTACTGAAGATGAATTCCATGCTAGAATCAGATGAAGATGATAATGATTTACGACTAAATCCAAATCCTCTTGTTGTGTTGACATCATGAGATATTGATTCTTCAATGTCAACTGGAAGTCCTAGAGTTAGATTATTTTCGAGATGAAATAATTCTCGATTACAAACAACAATTATTTGTTGACGTCTAATTGGAATAGCTAACACCACCGCAAGATTAGCAAGAGCATCAGCTTCTGTATTACATGCTCGCCTAACATGTTCAATAAAGAACCCTTCAAATGAAGAAGACATAGATATAGCCGATCTATGATAAGGAACCAGATCTTGATGACGAACTTCATAAGTACCCCTTATCTGATTGACAATGAGTTTAGAATCTCCATACGCTTCCAAATGTTGAATATTCAGATGTTTAGCGAGTTGAAGACCAATAAGCAGTGCATTGTACTCAGCTACATTGTTTGAACATGGTTGATCGAGAGAATAAGCCCTTTGGATAGCGAGACCTTCTGGCGACACAAGAACAATTCCAACCCCAGCGACAATGTCACCATTAGGACCTATTCTTGAAGCTCCATCAAAGAATATACGCCAAGTAGGATCTTCTTCAGCAATTTGGTTTGAATCTAAGACTTCATCTGGGATTTCATCATAGAGTTTTGAATTTTCTGGAATTGAATGAGCGGCCAGAAAATCAGCTAAAGCTTGTCCTTTGACTGACTTCTGAGGGATATAGTGCATATCGTACTGAGCAAGTAAGATTCCCCAGTTAGCCAATCGAGAATTTAAAACACCCGGTTTCTTCATCATGAACCGTATAGGATTGATCCTGGAAATGACATGAATAGTCTGACCAATGATATAATGTCGTGTCTTTTGGACAGCGAACATCAAGGCTAGACATTCTTTTTCGACCTGTGAATATCGAGGTTCAGCTCCGGTCATAGTACGACTGAGATAGTAAATGGCTTGTTCATGACCATTTTTATTCTTTTGAGCGAGCAATGCACCCAGTGAATGACTCATTGCTCGGGTATATAGGAGGAACGGTATTCCTGAGACAGGAGGTACTAATACTGGAGGGCTCATCAGATATTGTTTTATATTATCGAATGCCTTCTGACATTCATCATTCCAAACAAAAGAAACACTTTTCTTCATAAGTTTATTGAATGGTCTGCAGCGTCCTGAAAGATTAGAGATGAATCTCCTGATATAAGCGATCCTTCCTTGAAATCCTCGTAGCTCTTTTAAGGTGCGTGGAGGACGCATCTCTTGGATGGCTTTGATCTTCTTGGGATCCACGTGTATACCTTTTGAGGTAATGACGAAGTCGAGAAATTTGCCACTAGAGACGCCTAAGAAGGACTTAGTAGGGTTCATCTTTAATTGATGCTTACGCATTAGATCAAAAATAGTCTTCAAATCTTGGATGTGATCCTCTTTTTGTCGACTTTTAACTGCAATATCATCAACGTAGCATTCGACTGTTTTCCGTAAATGTTCACGGAATATAGTGCTCATAGCTCGTTGATAAGTTGCTCCTGCATTCTTGAGACCGAATGGCATCACTGTATAACAGTATGTACCGATCGGCGTTCTGAAAGAAGTGTGTTTCTTGTCATCTGGAAACATTTTAATCTGATTATACCCAGAATACCCGTCCATGAATGACATCCGTTCAAACACACAGGTATTATCAATAGTAACATCAGTAATTGGTAGAGGGAATTCGTCTTTAGGACATGCCGCATTGAGATCGCGGAAGTCTATGCATACTCTGATCTTGCCAGTCTTTTTAAGGACAGGAACTATATTAGCCACCCAATCAGGATGTTGTTCCTTTCTAATAAATCCAGAGGCCATGAGTTTATTGACTTCAGTTTCAATTGCATCCATAATGTCTGGACGAAATCGTCGCTGTTGTTGCTTAACCGGTTTAGCATTCGGCATGATATTGAGTTTATGAGTTGCAATTTGTGGATCAAGTCCTGGCATATCTTCATAACTCCAAGCGAAGACATCGATGTATTCACGAATAAGTTTGATCATGTCTTGCTTATCAGTTTCTGAAAGACTTTCACTAATGAATATTGGTTTGGGAGATTCCTCTTCACCAACATCTATTTGAACAATTTTGTCTTCAGTCGGAGGTTCTTTTTGCTCGAATCGGAACTCCTATTGATTATTTAACCTTGGGGCCCATTGTTCTGATTCAGGTAAGATTTCAAACTCATCTTCGTCTTCATCACTTTCTTCAGAACGGTCAATGGAGACCATGTTGGAAGACAGAATGTTGCAGTGGAAGTCACCGATACTTGTATCAGAATCCCAAGAGGTAGTACTGGAAGAATCGGATCTCTTATCTTCGTCAGATTCAGGATCTTCATGGATAATATTGATAAAGGGAGTAGGAGCAATATAACCTAATCCGCATTTCGTCCTTCCATATTTTAAAGGAGGAATTCGAATAGGCATTCTTCTTCCTTTTCCATTACTGAGGCCAGTTCTGAAATCATAACCCATATTTTTAATGATGTCTTTAGATTGCTGACTATAACGACGTAGTTGTAATCTTCCAGTATCATCATTTTTGTCATCATCTTCAAGATTAGAAGGATTTTGGGGCCCTTTGTAGAAGAATATTGGAATGTCTCCTGGCTTTCTACTAGGAACCAGAAAGTATAAAGTTTGTACTGATTCTAGGGATACGTATGTATGAACAGTCTGTACAACTCCTATGGTTATCGTTCTCAAGTCATCTAACAAATATAAATAACTATGAACATGATTACACACATCAACATACTGCAAAGATGGAGACTTTTCATTAAATTCAAAAGTAGCAGTATTTACATTGGAAGAAGGCTGAGCCTTAGAAATCTTAGCCAAATCAATGACTAAAGGGGGAGAAGAAGAACGAGAGAAAGTTTTGTTTCGATTAAGATCAATAACAAATGGCTCAGAAGAGGTGAGCTCCCTTGAAGCTTGAGATGGAAGAGTAGTCCGCCCTCCAACTGGAATTACCAGAGTATCCTGTTTCATATGTGAAGATACAGGAACTGTAGTACGCCCACTGACAGGAATGATCAGTGTATCTTGAGTAGACAACTGAGGTAGTGGAGAGATCCGTCCACTTACTGGAATGATGAAAGAACCTTCTCCAGAAGGTTTGGGAGATTGTTGATGAGTAGTTCGACCTTTAATAGGGATTATTAAAGCCTCACTTTGTGAATCCTCTTTCTCCATAGCTTGTATCACCCTTGTATACTCTTCTTTATACATCCGGGAATTATTAAAATAAGCTTCAACCCCATGGAAGGGATTTATATCAGCAACTTCCTTTTGTACTCTTCCATTGCTGTCAATGTATTTAAAGCACTGATGAAGAGTAGAAGGCACCACATTATTTTCATGCAGAAAGGGCCTCCCCAGAAGAAGATTATAAGATCCCACGATCTCAATTTCATAGAAAGTGACTTTGGATCTGAAATCGCCTATCTGGAGTTTCAGATGAATCTTTCCCAAAGGCTCGCTTCGGCTTTGATTGAATCCCAGGATAGTAGTAACTATCTTGGAAAGCTTGTGAAGAGGGATTTTTAGTACATCCAACAGACTCTTTGACATTAAACTTATAGCAGACCCTGGATCAATGAGGATACGGTCTACCTTCACCGTATCGATATAACCGGTGTAGTAGAGAGGCCGATCATGTCGATTATCCTCCAGTAGCATGTCATCTTGTGTAAAGGTGATATTTGGTATAATCTCCAATACACTGTTGCAATGTAAGCAAGTGGCAGGTTCTTCACCTGGCTTCTTTAATTGTGCAAGACAAGAGTCAGCCTGAAGAAGTGCCTCACTTAACGTCTCCCGAGTTTCTTCAGAAAGACGTAGAAGTTCAAAGAGGGACATTCTAGCTGGAGTATTAGCAAGTTGAGCTAGAATGTCAAAGTTATAAGGTTTCTGAAGCCCAAGAGGAGGGGACTTCTTGATTGGCTTATCAAATCGAGCCTGTTGTTTGCCTTTCTCAAGAGCTGTGGGCTTGGAAGGAGCAGGTTCAACCGGTACAGTGGAAGGAATAGGTGCAACGGATGATTCTTCTTCAAGAGGAACATTAGGAACATCTTTGTCAGCAGGAGGGATATCAGGAGTATCCTCGGAACTTTTGGAATAATCCTTTAGATAAGGTTTCCCTGTTCGAGTAGCACCAGCAAGTGCTTCTTCCTTATCTTTTGGCTCTGTGTCGGGAGTAGATCCGAGAGAAGTCATATGACATGACTTAATCTTTCCAGCCTTCTTGGACTTTCGAGATGTAGTCTTTTGAAGAGGAGGAGATTCAAAGTCTGCCACTAGATCAGGATGAATCCACATGATTTCTCCTGTTTCCATAGTGATTGGTACTAATCCTTCAGACTGTGGAGGAGGAATATTCACTATTTTAAGAGTTGCCTTGGGAATAGGAACAATCCCGCTTTCAAGGAGTTGAGGAGGGAAATCTCCGAATTGCATAGAGACAACGTTGGAGGTGACAGTCTTCTCTTTCGGAGTAAGAGAGGTAGCTCCAGATTTAATCATTTTCTGGATCTTTCTTTTCAGTACATAACATGTACGAATTGTGTGACCCAACATTCTGTGGTATGGACAGTATTTAGGATGATCCGGTTTACCAGCTTCATCAGGTTTCTTGATTTCAGGTAATTGTATTTTATTACCTTTCAGTAGACATTCAAAGATACCAAGGACATCATCGTCATCAAAAGAATATTCTTCTTTGGGGCGAGGCGCTCTTGATTGTTGAGTTGTAGAGGCAGGAGGAGTTTGAACAGTCGATGCATCTTTACTCTGAATATTAACTTCAAGGGTTTCTTTTCCCTTGCTTTTATTGAATTTAGCATTATTATTATTGCTTTGACTTGTTTCTTTAGGAGTCATCTGCACTCCTAAACCTTTGAAAGTTTCAGCACTGATTTCTGCGGCTTTGGCACTAACTATAAAAGAAGGCCAATCTTGAAATTGAGTAGATCCTGTCCATATGCTAATGATTGGCAACAAATTTGATTTGCACGTGTCGATGGTGACAGCATCAGGAGTGCCAAGAGGCATCTTCAGAGCTTCTCTTCGAAACCGTTCAATGAATTCCTTTGTAGTTTCATTATTTTTCTGCTTGATTCTTATAAGAGCAGACATAGTCATGTCATTGAGCCCTTCATAGAACCGTTCAAGAAACATTTGTTTGAAACTGACAAATGAGGTAACACACCCATCCGGGAGACTTCTATACCATTCATAAGCCGTTCCTTTGAGACATCCAACAAACACCCGAGTAAGGAGGGCGTCACTTGGTTGCAGCTGGTTAGTCATCACTTCAAAGTGATTAATGAATTGACTTGGAAAAGTGGTTCCGTCATAGAATAAGATAGTAGGAGGCTTGTATTTAGGAGGATACGATACTTGCTTCCATTCTATCGGATAAGGTTGCTTGATGCCTAATCTTTGTAAACCATCCTTCTGTTTGAATGCCTCAAATTGAGTTCGGAGATTCCTCAATTCTTCAGTAACAACTCCGGAGGATTGTGGAGTTATAGCTTGTAGAGAATAGTTGGGAGGAGGAACAACATTATAAGTACTACCCCCAGCTCCAGAGTGACTAGGAACCAGTTGAGCTTGCCCAGGAGTATTGGATTGTACTGCTGGAGGAACATGTACTGGACTTACACCAGTGTCAATTGGTATGGCCTCTGGTACAGTCTGTCGATTTTGCAGTTAGGTTGCCATGAGTTCATACATCGACTTCATATTATCAGCCATAGACTTTATTTGCTGTTCCAAAGAAGCAATTCTTTGTTCTTGAGGAGTCATGGAAGAAGAAGGTTCATCAGTATTCCCATCGACCATATATGTTGTGACTGTACGAGGGATTATTGATGAACTGGTGAATGTTGTTTGTTCTGAATCATTGCTTTGTGTATCAAAGTCAGTTATAGGAGAACTACCCCCAGTAAGAAGAGGTGGGAAGTTAGATTCTCCAAGAAATTCAGAATCATCTTCAGAAATCAAAGTCCTTTGAGTAGAATCCAGGACTCTTGATCTGGTACCTCTATATACTCCATCTGGACTATCATTTCTACCCCCAATATCCTGAGAGGTCATGTTGACAGAAGCAAACAGAGGTTCATCTTCATCAGGCATCGGTTCACACTGAATTCGATTGAAAACAGATTGTCGTTTAGTTTGACATCTGTATTGCATTGTGACTCTAGGTTGAAAGTCACATTCATGATCAGCATAATCATGATCTATTGATTGACATCTGCATTGAATTATGACTCTCGGTTGGAAGTCACATTCAGCATGGTCCATTGACACAGAATTATTCCTTTTCTTCTGTTGAAGGTGTTCTCGTAGATCTGTCTGTGAAGATTGAGATACATCAGAGAACATTCTTTGTGTATTTTTAGGAATATATTTCCGGTTCTTGGGTTTTGATGGCTTTTGATTATATAAAGAGTGATTAATGTGAGCCACATAATTTCTAGCATACTCTGCATCTGGATCTCTTGCTTTTGTTTCCGACTGGTATGGTTTTTTGACACCAGAAGTGCTTCCTAAACGGATTTGATCAAGTTTTGCTCTTAGATCAGTTGGAGGTAACACATTGGTTTTTGAAACTTGGAGTTTTCCTTCCATTGATCTGGATATTTGCAGAGAAGGAAGAGTTGAACCACCCCCTTGATTAGGAGTTGGTAACAGACCCTTTTTCTATAGACAAATTCTGTGCCCAATTCGAAGAAGTCGTAGAAGAAGACATTAAGGAATGTTTCTTCTTAGACTTATTCAAGTTCAGAGACATAGAATGTCCAGAAGGAAGAGTAGTCAAAAGACCATCTCCTTTTCTTTGACTAACAAAATTGTCAGTCAAAGCTGTTCCTGAAGTAAACACTACAGGAGCAGAAGAAACAACTAAAGAGTTATTTCTTTTCGAAGGGACTTTGTAAGCCATTTGTGGAGGGGTTCTAGCAAGACCACCCCCAGTTCCAGTAGAACTTGGCAAAGAAGAAGAGATAGCTAAAGAGCTATTCTTCTTAGAGTATGCTGGAGACAATTTGACTAAGGAGCCAATATTGTCTGCGTGTGAAGTTTTGGCTAAAGAGCTAGTTTTTGGTGAAATACACGCTGAAAACAGATTTGGCTAAGGAGCCAGTGCCATCAGCATGACCTTTAAATTTAGAAATACACGCTGGAACAGATTTAGCTAAAGAGCCAGTGCTGCCAGCGTGATTTTTGATTTTGAGATTGTACGATGGAACAGGCTTGGCTAAGGAGCCAGTGCTGCCAGCGTGACTTTTGGAATTAAGATTGCACGCTGGAACAGGCTTGGCTAAGGAGCCAGTGCTGCCAACGTGACTTTTGACTGCTGTCGTCTTCGAACACACAAGAGTGTGCGTGCTTGCAGTAGACTCTTTGCCAGTGTTAGGAGTAGACACTGTGGCAGAAACTTCACCATTGGTTGCCAACTGATTCTTAGGGACGTAGACAGATCGTCCCTTCGACTTGGTAGTGGTGGTGGAGGCTGAAGTGGGCTTGCCAACCTTAGCCCGCTGCATTTCTTCGTAGACGAGTTGATCGAATTGGATCGATATCACCTTCTTCGTCGAGCCGACTGACGAAGTGTCGCATTGAGTTGTTGCCACCTCAGAAGAGGAGATGGTTTTCCCCAACAGAGTCGCCAATTTATTTTCCATAAATAAATTCACTTTATTTATTGTGTATCTGGGAAAATTACAACTGTAGGAATCCGATCTAGAAGACGATCGCTTTATCCCTTGGACGATGCGAAGAAGAAAAGCTCTCAAAATTTCAACGGCAATTTAGATATCTATGTATCTGTACAATGAATGAGAAAAGAACCCTATTTATAGAGTCAAAAATAACTGAAAGGATAACTATCTTCACAGCCTGTGCATAGTTGAAAATCACGCAGGGTTTAACATACGCAAGGTTATGAGCAGTTACTGGACGTGGCCTGTAACTGTTGGACACATGGCAATCATGCATGAGTCGTGTGCAAGTTACAGGACACGCAGGCGATAGATCAGTGGCATGGCTTCCACGTACTCCAATTTGATGAAATCCACGCAGGCTTGTTGAGGACGAAATCCACGCAGACTTGGGTCAGAAAGCTTCAAAATTCACGCAAACTTGGGGCAGGAAGCTTCAGAATCCACGCAGACTTGGGGCAAAAAGCTTCAAAATCCACGCAAACTTGATGAAGGAACATAAAAGTTCAAAATACACGCAGACTTGAGCCAGAAGGCTCAAAATATACGCAAGCTTGAGGCAGGACTGCCAGCTGTCTTGATTCGACGTGCCTAGACTGACACAAAATCTCTGACAGTGATTACTTTGTCAGTCGTATTAAATGACAAGAAGCTCTTTTGGTACGCCAACTTGATGAAGGCTGAGTCTTGTTGAAGAAGATTTCGAAAGTCACGCAATAGTCGGCTGTGATCTCTCGAGTTCCGTGCATACGTGGCATACGAGGAGACATTCTTCGACTGTCGTACTGTCAGTCATAATGACACTTCTGATAAATGATGATCTGTCTCTAGCGTGATTTTTTAAACATTGTCTTGATTAACTCAGCGTGACCTTTAGACTCAGTCCTGATCAACTCAGCGTGACTTTGAGACTTTGTTTTAATCAACTCAGCGTGACTTTCATTTTTAAGGCCTACAACGGCATGGTCATTAAGTGCCCGTGTGCAAAATGTCGGAACCTGAAGTTTCTACCAGAAATGGATGTGACGTATCACTTATACACAAAGGGTTTTCTTCTGAATTACTACCAATGGACCGCATACGGAGAGCTTGTACCTGTAGCATTCCAAGCGGAGCCTTATATGGAGCCTTATATGAATGTCCACAACCGAACTGGTGTCGACAACGAGTACGTGAACATGGTCTTCGACGCTGCGGGGCCTAGTTTCGATCCATACAATCGTGACGCAGTAGAGGAGGCACCGAATGCCGATGCCGTAAAGTTCATGGAGTTGCTGAAGAATGCAAGGACTCCTTTGTACCCTGGCTGTGAGGACCATTCACTGTTAGAGGTGATCACTCGGCTCTTAAGCATAAAGTCTGACTTTAACATGTCGCAAGAATGCTACAATAGAGTGCTCGAGTTGATTACCGATATCTTGCCGGCGGATGCCAAGTTACCGAAAGACTTCTACCGCTCTAAGAGGATGGTAAGATCCCTCTAGATGGGATACGACAAGATCGATTGCTGTCAGAACGGATGCATGCTTTACTACAAAGATCACAAGGATGCAGAAGTGTGCAGATTCTGTGGTGCTGGTCGCTACAAGCCAACTACTGCAGGCAAGTCTAGAAGACCGACTGCTTCAATGAACTACTTGCCGTTGACTCCGCGGTTGCAGAGGTTGTTCATGGTGCAAGAGACTGCCGAAAATATGAGTTGGCACAAGTGAAAACAGACCGAAGGAGTGTTGGATCACCCATCTGATGGAGAAGCGTGGAAGCATTTCGATCGAGCATATCCTAATTTTGCTTCAAATGCGCGTAATATAAGGTTGGGGCTCTGCTCTGATGGTTTCACCCCATTTGGTCTTTCAGGCTCCCAATATTCATGCTGGCCGGTAATCTTCACTCCGTACAACCTACCGCCTTGGATGTGCATGAAGACACCTTACATGTTCTTAACTGTTATCATTCCCGGTCCGAACAACCCGAAGAGGAACATCGACGTGTACTTACAGCCGTTGATAGATGAGCTGAAGCAGCCATAGAAAACAGGGGCATATACATATTATGCTTCGAAAAAATAGAATTTTCAGATGCGGGCAGCACTAATGTGGACAATCAACGACTTTTCGGCTTATGGAATGTTATCTGGATGGAGCACTCATGGTCGACTTTCATGTCCGTATTGCATGGACCGCACTAAGGCTTTTCGTTTGAGACACGGAGGAAAGCCATGCTTCTTTGATTGTCACCGGCAGTTCTTGTCGAAAGACCATCCGTACTGTAGGAACAGAACAACATTCCGTGCCGGAGCTATGATCCACCGCCAATGTGGTCCGGAGAGGACACATGAGAGCAAGTAAAAGAAATCCCAAGTGCTATTGAAGATCCTACAACGAGCAGCCGTTGCGAGAGATTTGGCGAAGATCATAACTGGACCTAAAGGAGTATATTCTAGGATCTGCCATATTGGAGCACAAATCTGATTAGACATAACCTTGACGTCATGCATATCGAGAAGAACGTGTTTGATAACATAATTAATACTGTAATGGACGTCAATAGACAAAAGATAATCAGAAGGCTAGATTGGACTTAGCCAAAATATACAGACGTCCTATATTGCACAAGATAGACAACGGGAAGGAAAAGCTTTTGCGACCTAAGGCAATCTACTCGCTGGACAAGGAGGACAAAGTGAGATTTTGTAGATGGATCCAGGACTTAAAATTTCTGGACGGATACGTCTCCAATCTAAGAAGATGTGTCGACATAAAGGAGTATAAACTGACCGGAATGAAGAGCCACGATTGCCACGTATTCATGGAGAGGTTAATTCATGTTGCATTTCGGGAATTATTACCGCCGGTAGTCTGGGATCCATTAACAGAGCTTAGCATATTCTTCAGAGATCTTTGTTCTTGCAAGTTGCTCGTCGATCGTTTAGAGAAGTAAGAGAAGGACATTGTGGCAACACTTTGCAAACTTAAGAGAGTTTTTTCTCCTGCATTCTTCGAGTCAATGAAGCATTTGTCGATTCATCTTATCCATGAGGCTCTTGTTGCTGGACCTGTCGGTTATCGTTGGATGTACCCGTTCGAGCGACAGTTGAACCACCTCAAGAGGAAGGTGAAAAATAAGGCACGGGTGGAGGGTTCTATTTGTGAAGCATATGTCCGTGAGGAGATTTCAAACTTCTATTCCATGTACTTTCAGCCTCATATTGCTACAAACAGAACAAAGGCTCCCAGAAATAACGACGTCTATGAAGTTGGTATTGAGGCAAAGTTGAAAGTATTTACTGCCTACGGAAAACCATCTGGTAAAATAAAAAAAATATATCTAAATGACGACGAGGTTAGCGCTGTAATGTTATATGTATTGCTCAACTGCGACGAGGAAGAAGTGGACAAGCTAGAGGGGTAAGTAAAATTATTTTGCGTGCTTCGTATTCGTTGCTTCTGAATATAACTAATATACCTATGCTTCGTTGCTTTTCATCATGTTTAAGGATGAGGTAACGTCCAACAATCCGTACGCAACCGAGGAGGAAGTAGAACAACAAATGAGACTTCATTTTCCTTTTTAGTTGAGAGAATATGTACGGATATCTTCATAATTTACTTTTACTGTACATTTATACTTGCACATAATAATTAAGTTAGCATCGTTTATATGGCATTTAGGTTGATCGTCTGGAGGCAATCCTTGAGAATGAGTATATTAAAACTCTAGCCAATAGGCCAATTTATCAAGTGAAGACCTGGCCAAGTTACTGCGTAAATGGTTTCAGGTTCAAGTCAACAAATGCTCGAATAAGAGACGACTTCTTGGATTTGGATTCTACGAAGAATAGCTGTTTGTGCATAAAATCTTCAAACTACAAAGACGTCGACCCAGGCAATGACTTCTTTAGCGTCTTACGGGAGATTGTGGAACTGATATACAGTTATGCTATAGAACCTTGTAAGATCGTCTTGTTCAGATGTGACTGGTTCGATCCGATCCAAGGTCGAGGTTGGAGAGTTGACAAACATAGTCTTGTTGACATAAATTATCGCCGTCGATATCAAGCTTATGAGCCGTTTGTTCTAGCAAGTCAGGCTCAACTAGTTTACTTTTCCATCTATCCAAAACGACGAGCCAGGAGATCAGATTGTTGATGATTAAGCAATGTTGGCTTATAAACATACCCAGAGAATGACCTATAGTTTAGGGTGTACATAAAGGTTCCATGTTAGTATGGAAGATTCTAAAGGATATATGACGTAGTTTATGATAGAAGTACCTTTGTTGAACCTAAACCAAAAAGATTGTAAAAAAAACAGAAGAGATGATTACAAGGGTAGCAGATTGAGTATCGTAGCCAGAGCAGCTACATGTTATAGTTTGACCTATTGGATGATTTTGAATTTCGAGGACGAAATTCTTATAAGGTGGGTAGGATGTAAGCCCCCTGAATTTCAGGGTTTATTTTAAATTTTCTAAATGAATTATTTTCAATAAATATTTTATTATTGTTTTGATCATTAATGTTTCTTTCCGTGACTTTGACTTCTGGAGCGTCAGGGATGACAATCTCTGTAAACTCTCTTTATGAGTTTTGTAGTAGACAAGATTATCTTCATGTTGATATATCATGTCCCACTTGAACTCGTTCCCTTGTGCTCTTTTTGTATCGCACAACTTCGGGTCAACTTAAACCAATTAATCGTTGAATAATTATTCCCACTTTTATCTTTGATCTTCGTTTGTACGCTACCGTGACTTTTGATTTAGGAGCACAAGACCAGTCATTTTCTTGAAACCAACTTCTCATGAATGATCTACTCGAGATTCCCTACACCCATGACCTTCGTGTCCCACTCTGATACTCCATTTTGTGCTTTATTTGCTTCGCACAATTTTCGGGTCAATTTAGGCCAATTAATTATCTACCGTAAAATCTGATTTAACTTCCAATTTAATTTCGGGACCCGACATCGATCCAACCTAGTCAACCCAAAGTATGGACATGGCCCACATGAAGCTACTACTCACATGACGCTTGTGTCCTATTTATTTGAGTCCCTACATGTACTTATTTACCCATGATTATAGATACCTATTAAAATTCTGTCACGTCCCAGAACCAGAATACTGGATAGCGAGGGAATGACTCAGCCAGCTACGCATTACGGGTAGGTGAATACCGTATAATACGATCAATGCTGTCTAAAAAGACAAGGGGTGCATACTACATGAAAGTCTTACTAAGGTCACTTCACATCTATTGTGTCAATCATTCAAACAAGAAACAGAAATAGAGAACATGTAAGATAAAGCAGTAAGGCGTCCCAAACGCTCAGTCAAAATGTTCTTAATATCTGGCTTTACAAAATATAGCCAAATGATGTAGCAAAGTATACACAATTGTTATCAGCTGCAGCCTGACTTAGTTACAATTATGTAAAAGTAAATACAAGACAATCCGACTAACATGTCGGTGCCAAACGGCAAAGTATAAAGTAAGTAACAAAATAAGCGGGGAGGTAAGGAACCCACTCGAGTCCTCCTGCGATCCTTCCTCTAGTATTGACCATCTTGGAGGTGGAAGTAAGCTGAGTCCTCGGGGACCGGCTCTAAATCTGGCCATACAAAACCAGAGAGGTTAGACCTCTAATAGCAAGTACCGCAAGGGAGCACGATATGAAGAATTAAAACCAGTAATAAAAAATATGATAATAGATCTCTGCTTGCCACTGGGATTCATATAACATCACGACAGTTCGAACCAACCTCCCAACCAAACAAGGATAGAAGTTGCCCCATTATGCCCTGACATTTTGATCATCTGAGTTAGTTAACAGAGTGGGTACATTACACAAACAAATCAATTTACAACGACCATTCAACTACTACGGCTTACTACGGTAAGATCCAAGTTATCCTAGAATTATTCAATAAGGATTCCTCAGTTCTTACTGTGTACAAGCAAGGCTAGTCTATCCAATCAATCAATTGTGCCAATCATGAATTAGACGAGTCCCAGCGGGACGTCCGTCATCAATATACCATGTACAATAAATAATATAAGCAGATACCGTTCCCTGCCCGTGTGGCAGATTTACAGTATCTGTGGGAACCAGCCGGCCTGTCGGGCACTAATAGTCCCAAAGAGGGCTGCCATGTAAGAACTCGAGAATCCATTCTCTCCATGCAATCATTATTTTATTTAACTTAGTAGCCTCTATGTTAAGTGAAATCCCATGCCGTGGATCATGGTCATTCAGAATAAGTACTTCCGTACAAAGTACGATATGCCCAACTCTACAATGACACCCGTACGGTTTAGGTTGTAGGTCTTACATAGCGTAATGCAACAATCAAACTAACTACGGAATAATCATGCCTTGACCATAAAGTACACATGCTGCTTTGTAAAATAAATAAATAAGTTGTCACGACCCGCACCCACTGTGAGGGTACGAGCACGTAACAACGCCCAGCCTACGCCGCAGTGTCGGCGGTAGAACGCTGTCCTAGGTTACTATCTAATCAACAACTCATGCGATTATATAATGTACTTGTCAAATCTCAACTCCGAATGAAGGACAAGTATAGATATAATGAATCTCAATCACAGTCTAAGAACGATATGATAGCACAGAAGATTAAAACTAAGACTAATAACAGAAATAAAACCAACAACTAATAATATAATCTCAAACAATCTCAACTACAAATCTCAACTTATATACAACTCCAGTTCTAAAATATGAAAGCTAAAACAGGACAACTAGCTAAACTCTCGATCACTCCTGAGTGTCGGGACCATAGGTAGCTAAGCCATCTCCTGATCCATAATATGTAGGGCACGTGTCCTCAGGGCAATCATCTGTAAAATTTTCAACAGGTCCAGTCAGGACAGGAACGAGTACAACTCATCAAGAAATTCCAAGTAAATGACAGAGAACTATAAAGCAGTTATAAACAGTTTTATTGATGAATATGGCAGTTTATATTTAGGTTGTGGTATAGAGAAGCAGTAAGATATAAGGAAAGTAAAGTAACTAAAACAAGAGAAGAATGATGGCAATGAAGACTGTAAAATAAATCTAGCTGAACTAAGGTAACATAATCAGTCCAGATAGTAAATGTAAACAAGTGCAAAATCCAAATAAATCTAGACAACATGAATCTGATACCAGGTGATTCCAATACAAGATGAGTCCAGTATAAGATGATTCCAGTCATAGTGATCAATGATTCCAGGGTGAGTCCAGCCTATACTCTAACAGTGTGTTTTAAAATATCGAGATCGACATGTAAACGGCTGTAGGTAATACGGCACATCACACACCTGGCCGGGTGTGAGATGGCTATCATTCCAGTAGATTCCAGTAGATTTTGTAATGACCATTGTTCGTATTACGTATCTCGGTATACGTGTACGTATTTAGACCCGTATTTGCATGCCTAATTTTGGTTCGGCCCGACTTGACTTGGTTCGGCTTGGTTTTGCATGGTTTGGTTTTGTGTGGACCAAACCACTCCCACCTACCATCTTCATTAAATATCCCACCTACCACCACCCTCTTCATTAAATATCCCACTAACATTTCTCTCTCTTCATTACTTCTTCTTCTCCACCATTACTTCTTCAACCACCAGGAGAGAAAGAGAGAGAGGGAGAGCTTAGGCAAGTGCATCTTGCTTCATGGAGGAAATCCATTTTTATTTGTTCCATTGTCTTCCTCTTGTGTTTCTAACCCACTTTAGTATTTGGAATTTTTTATTTCCATGGTTAAATTCTTGTAAATCTAGCCTTGTAGTATTTTCGGTTTCCAGGAGCTTTGATCTATCAAACTTGCATATTTTGCTAAGTTGATGATCCCATGTTGCAGAGAATTTCGTTTGGTCCAATTTGGCCTATGGGATTTTACTCAGCCGCATGGGCATCATAATGCATAAAGACTGCACATGTTCAGTAGCAGCCGCATGCCACTTTAAATGCATGATCCAATGCATGCATTAATTTAATATATGCTAATGAAGGCATTAGCACATGCAACATGCAAAAATGCATTAGCCTGTGCATTTTCTCGGAACTCTAAGCCAGCCGCATATGGCACGGTGAATGCATTACTTTAATGCATTATTTTAATGCACTTTTCCTAAATACTTTCCCTGGAAGAGCTAGCCGCATAGGCTAAGGAAGAAAGCATTTAATGCATTCATTCTTAAGTGCATATTTTTCATGCATTTTCCTAAAGACATTTTTCTAAGCTAGCCGCATAGGCATTTAAGAGAGCATTTAATGCATTCTTTGGTAAATTCTTAAATACACTTTTTAATTTATTATCTTAATGCATTTCCCTAACCGGCCGCATAAGCATTCTAGTATGTATTGGTAATGCACCAGCCGCATAGCCCTCCAAAGAATGCAATTAATGCATTCTTCATGCATTAATTCCCGAACCAGCAGCATAGCCCTCCAAAGAATGCAATTAATGCATTCTTCATGCATTAATTCATGCTTCAGCCGCATGCATTCAAAGAATGCATGTAATGCTTTCTTTAATGCATTTTTAAGCATTAATTAATACATTCCCTTCCCTGATGCATTCTTTAATGTTTAAAGATATTTCCTTTCCTAATAGCACCCTTTAAATGCATGGTTAATGCATTACTTGCATTTATTAATATATTTTATATATTAATAAATTTTGTATATTAAAATATATTAATATGATGTATTTAATGTATTAATGCATTATTAATGCATTACATTAATGCACTATATTAATGTATTAAATACATTTGCCTGCTAGCATGCATATTTATATATTTTGCTTAGCCACATATGGCCAAGTGACTGCGGGCCGCATGGAAATTTTCTAAGCCGCATGAGTCCCCCACAGCCCTTGTCCCTTTTAATATTTAATTATTATATGTGTACTTGTGCTAAAATTAATTATTTCCGGACACGAAGGTGACCCGTTGTGGTGCACTTTTGACATGACATGATAGTGGCCCGACGCGGCGCACTCCTGACAGTGAACATGACATGACAAAATTGGATGGCCTGGACACCGTGGATGATTGTGTTTGTACAATTGAACCGGTAATGTTTGCATCATGTCTAGGACAGGGATCCCTGAGTACCACGGTCAGGGGTACCTGCTGTAAATGGCTAAGGCTAATAACTAGAATAATTCAGTAGTCATGAGAGATTTTCCCAGCTACAGGCAATCCTGTTATCCCGGCCACCATTGTGGGACTTGCAGCCTGCCGACGAGTAGGGCACAAGTCCAAACTCACTGATATATGGAAAGAACGATGTACTGCTTAATGAACCCAAGTCGTCTGGATAACCTGGATTAGCTGTAGGGCTTGTGGCTAGAGGAACATCTCACTGCATGTGGTGATAACCCTAGTCAGCTAATGTAGAAAGCCGTAGTCACTGATTGGCCGGGAGCGATTGTGTGGAGCGGTTTCAGTACTCGATTATTCTAAGCTTGATCGCATGATTGTCACTTTTAACAATAAAGATCAGGGGCTAAGTTCTGTTCAGGCGAAGGGTTACAACCCCGGTCCTTGTTTGGTTTAAGGGTTGTAACCTGGCTCCCGGAGCAGTTCTGAGTCCTCTCTTCGTTTATTATATTATTGTACCCCACGGCATGCTTATAATGTTTTACCTTACCAACAAGATTGGAGACGGAGTTCTATTCAGGTGAAGGGTTGCAACCCCGGTCCTTGTTTGGTTTAAAGGTTGTGACCTGGCTACTTGAATGGTTCCCTCGTACTCTATTATGACTGTTGTTATTCTTTTACTTCAAGTTCTTTTAACTGCTTTAATATATATATATATTTTTCTGATGTGCTGGTTTTAGTTCTTAAGTGAAGTCTCCTTTGTGGCACTTTCTCTTTCTGGGATCTGACCCAGCTGGTTTTGTGTGGCCAGACTTCGGAGCAGCTTCAGAGGATCTACCTACCTTCCAGCCCGTTGGTGACCATCAGGCGTGACCAGGGCAACGGGTGGGTTTATTTTGCTCTCCCACTCTATTGTAAAAATTTTATTTTGAGACGTTTAGCCGGCGAGCACCTGTTAGCTCGTATTACATACCCTATTATTGTCTGCCTACGGGCTGTAGCATGATTGACAGATCCTAGGGTTGATCATGTATGACTAAACTCTTGCTAGTCCTCACATTTTGTAAAGACTAGCTTCATGATCAGCTGGATATGTAATGTTTGGGACGCCTTACTCTTGTATATTTGGTGATCTTACATCTTGTAACTTTACTCGCTTGCTTGAGATTGAGATAAGTAGGCTTGTTATTGACCATAGGAGACTGATGGATTGTAGTTAAACCCTCATGTTTCTAGACAGCCGTGACCGTATAGTGGGGTGGATTCTATTTCATTATACGTAGCGGGCTATGTATGCCCCCGCTCTCCAGTATTCTGGTTCTAGGGCATTACAGATTCCAGTTGGAAGATTCTAGATTGGGGTATGTCTACATGTCTTACTCAAGTATTTTCCCTCCCAGCAAGTACAAGTGAATCCAGAATACGACATGAGAATCGAGATGAGTCCAGCCAAAATATGATGATTCCAGAAATAGATTTCGGAATGATTCAAGTGATTCCAGTAATAGAGACCAGATAAGTATGGTATGTGTGTCGCATACATAAATCCAGTTATATCCATACGTGTTGTAACAGAGAATCACATAAAACAAACTATAACTGAAGTACAGTAATTGACAATTAAATGAGAGAACTATCAGAGAATGTACTCGTCTGCTACTCTGAGAAGAGTAGTGTAATATCAGATGCCTGCACCAGAGTCACAATGTCCTACAGAGTAATATGGGTTATAATATGTTTAAAATAAGGTAAATGAAGTTTACGATACAATCTATATGATTTCTAAGCCAATCTAGGTCAAAGTCAACTCTAAGTCAACCTGGTCAACTGTCTAGGTCAAACTAGGTCAATGGTCTATTGGGTCAAATATCTAGAGTTTGGTCAAACTCTATCTAAGGCTATCTCAACACCAACCATATACTAGTATAACTAGGATACCTTAATACTATATTCTATATACATAACAATGTATATACATACCCAAACTCTATAGCCCTAGGCATATATAGCCTATGTATCATATAGTCTATTCCCTATATTATATCTATCACATATATACATCCTAATTTGTAAGAGCTAACATTTGATACCACAATTGACCCAGGATACTAACTTAAGTACCCTAGGATACCATCTTACCTCACCAACTCATGAAACTCATGACACCCTTTATATATCTGATACTTACAGACTTATAGAGCCTAACTCACATCACATATAGGTATCGTATAAAGTATTCCCAAACCCCATATATACATCCAAATTACCTAACATTACTATGTACCATATACCCTCATATATACCCATATCACTCACACAACTATCATATATGTTCACTTATATATCTATTTCCCCCATCCTCTTTCCCAAAACTGCTGTATACCTGAACCTAACCTCTCTTCCTTCTTAATTCTAACTAACTAATGTAATTGGTCAGTAAAGATATGGACAGGTATTATAGACTTAACCCCAAGTATCATAAAAGATTGATACCAATCCTCTTTCAATCCCCAACTGCCAAGTACACATCTCCACATCCTCAATTCAGTTCACTCTTGTAACTAACCCCTCTCTACTTACTTAATGATGCTCTTCAATCCCTTACTTGACCTGGGCAGACCTTAAAACTCAGCCCTCTACCTCTGGACTTCACTCCCACATACTTGAGTGCCCCAATAACCTCTCTACCTCTCTTCTATTCTAAATCCCTGCCTATCCTCTGTTCAATATATCTCTCCTTAACTTATGTGTCAAAGACCAATGGCCCAAGCTAAAACCACTGCTCTGTATGCCCAGGAAGCTGCAAACATGCCTGCTGCTGCTACTGCAATGCAAGCCAGGCCAGGCCAAGGCTACTGCTCCATGCAAATACAAACCAAGGCAGAGCAAGCCAAGGCAATGCTGATTGCACTTGTAATTGTAGCTACTGCTGCAGGCTACTGCAGGCCACTGCTATGCCTACTGCTCTCTACTCCTTATGGTATATACTAGCCTGATACCCCTACCCATACAATAACATGACTGATACCCATAGGTGCCAATACTGATACCAGAGTGTAAGATTAAGCAATGAACGATACCTAAATCTGGACTGAACAATCAACATAAATAATGGAATGAACATTAAGACAATAGGTGATTGAATGCATTTAGGAAATGCAGTGAAGTGCAAAACTGTGTACAGGACAATTTGTGATATACAAAGCAGTTTAGTGAATGCTAGGGTGTCAAGTGGCATGTGGGTTGCAGGACAATGGAGGTAAGGGTGTTGCAGTTGGTTCTATGTTACATTGGGCCTAATCATATGGGGTGAAGAGATAAAGGACTGAACCAACTATGGTTATGGACAGAACATACAAACATGGACAGTGCAAGGCAACATGTGTGTGTCAGTTCTAATTTTTATGTGTGTGTTAATGTGTCATTTCAGGGAATAAGTGGGGATATTGAACCATATTGTCAATGGCTGATATCAAATACAAGGGACTCAGTGATGGTACATGGGAAGGGTGGTCGAGTGTCATGGCAAGTGGGAGTGTTGTGTTGAACATATAGGACCTGTGAACAATCTTAACTAGTTCAAAACCAATCACCAACCAATAATCATTCAAACTCAGGTTACATTCAGTTATAGGGGAAAACTGGAATCAAGGTTATATTCATAACAGTTTGCAACGTGAGTGAACGTGAAAAAAATGTAGTGGTCTAGTGGATGTGTGATGCAGTGAATGAATTTAATGAGGATGCACTGCTGCTATGTGTCACAGGAATGAGTGAAGGATGATGAGCAGATATATGGGGTTGTATGCAGTGATATGCAAATAGTTAAGGCTGCATTGGGTGCGCTCGACTGCCCCATATTCACATATCTGGGGAAGGGCATGATCATAGATGTATGGCTATGCATCTAGGGATCTAGGAGAATGAAACCACCAACACAGACCTACATTGCATTCTCAGAAAACTTATTCAAATATCAAATTAAAACTCAAAACTGGGAAAAATATAAGAAAACAGTGTAACAGTTCAAATCGAACCCAATTCGAATCACAGATACCTAAATCTATTGTGCAGGGTGTTCATCAGGTAGGTGTCCATCCTAGGTGTGTCCATGTGTCAAAAATCTCATGCAAACAGTGTCGAAATCTCAGAAATAGCAAGTATCAGTGAAACAGTGCACAATCAGTGAACCAAGTATCGTGCTGAGGTGTCGAGGGGTACAGGAACTCGTGTGTCCACCCCCGAGCCTTGTGTTCGTGCCTACGGGTTCGCCCAACATAGGAGAACGTGCTCGCGTGTCTGCAATATGTCCACGACAATCGTGTCGCGTGTACGAGACACGTATCAGTCGCGTTTTCTGCACGCGCGTACGAGTGTGGAATTTCAGTACGGGTTGAAAATCTCTCGAACCACTCAATGAAATCCTATGAAATTTTACGTGTATGGTGTCAGTCACTAGGCCTCCGTGTCCACCAATTTTCAGGGCCTGAGTCGCCGTGTCGTGTCCTGTGTCAACCCCCAGCAGCAGGGCAGCGCACCGGGGCCTCGTGCTTGCGGTGCGTGTCCGATTTGGACACAAAAAACAACCTAAATCATGCTCAGTCACATACATATTTAATCTACACATGAAGAGCTACCCAAATATATAATTTGTTTTGAAAAACATTAACATTCAATCCATTGAGGCATTTCGTCGAACACCTAACATACACTATGACACGTGTCCGATACGGACACCAAACGAACACGAAATCTACCTAATTTTGAGGTACAGCTAGGGGACACCTAAACCTAGCCTAATATGCAAAGAAATCAAAATAATAATACAATTTAAAGGGTTTTACCTATAGGCGCAATTTGCAAGAAAAGGCTTCAAATGGGGGGTGTTCTTCTTGATGGCCAATGCTCCAATTTGATCACAAACTGAAATAGCTCTCCACCAACAGTCCATAAACTTAAATTAGAATGCAATGCAAAAGACTAGAATGAAAAAGGAGATCAAATGAATAAAATGAGAATTTTTGGAAGGAAAAAAATACCTTTCCTTTCTCCAAGTGTAGGAATGATAAAGAGAGGCAAGCCCTAATGAATAAGTGTTTAAATAGGGTGGGGATCCCTCTGTGGATGGTCATAAGCTCAAAAATTAGGGTTAGGGTTCACTAAATGGCCCACGGACTTAAGTCATGATCAATTAAATAATTAAGTCATAAGTCATTTTATGAAACCACAAGACATGACTTAAATTCACTAAACCAAATCCCCTCATTCTAAAACTATTCTCTAATGACTAAAATAGGTTAACTCAAGTTAGACTAGGGTTACCATAGCTAGGGTTAGGTTCTAGGCTAGTCCACTAGGTCGCAGCAAGTCAAAGTCAAACTAGAATTCACCAATTCATTAAATCATCAATTAATTCAACAAGTCAAAATGACCAAATTACTCCTAGGCTAAAAATTATAATTAAATCATCCTAATGACTTGGTTAGGCTCTAGGTCATGCAGTCACTAGGGTTTCACTGGCAGCACATCAAAATCACAAGTCATGACTTAAAGCAGTTTTAAATATTTAAAAATTATTAAAAATTACTAAAAATCATAATGTGAAATAAATATCAATAATTATAATTATAATTACAAAATTTCAAAAATACCCTCATCTGGAAAACTGGGTGTTACATAAGTTGCAGCCTGCATGTATCTATATGCCAATATTCGGGATCAGCCAGTCGATTACAATAGTTCATAGTTAATATGAACGTGTCTCATTCATTCAATTCAATAAGACGACTGGCCAGTCTCTTAGTTCCAACTAGGAACGCATGATCAATTATTAATAATAATCAATGTTAATTAATGCCAAGGTAACAATCAATGTTAGTTAATGTCAAGATAACAATCCATGTTAATCAATGTCAATCCGAGACAAGAATCAGCCAAAAGGCATTATGGGTTAGAGTTCATGCGACCGAAGAATTTTTAATTCATGCGGCTGAGTAAGACATGCATATGCGGCTAAGAAATAACAAGTCTATGCGGCCGGGGATAGGGACTCCATGCGGCTGAACAGATCAAGTCTCATGCGGCTGAACAATCGGGTCTTACGCGGCTCAGGAAATCAAGTTCATGCGGATAGGGGATCTGGGCCCTAAGCAGCTCGGGTAGAAAGTCTCATGCGGCTGGGATTTGCTAAATCCATGCGGCTAGAAATGACAAGCTTTATGCGGCTGGGGTTCAAGCTCAGCCATGCGGCTTGGAAGGGTCAAGCCTTATGCGACTGAAAAAGTAACTCTTTATGCGGCTGAAAAAAGTAAGGTCATATGCGGCTCGGAAGGACATGCGCCCATGCGGCCGGATTCAATCAGAGCTCATGCGGCTGAAAGTAGGTGTGGCATATGCGACTGAAAAATGGTCCTGAGTCATGCGGCTTGGATTAAATGTCCATACGGCTAGGAGATACTGGCACCCCCATGCGGCCAGGAAGGAAAACTTCATGCGGCTACACAATCTTGAGCTTATGCGGCTGAGGACTAAAGGGTCTCATGGGCCAACCTGAACGGTGTTCATACGGCAGGGGAATGGTATGCGGCCAGGAATGCCATGCGGCCAAGGAAGACTTGCCGCATCAAAACTCATGCGGTCAAGTATTGTTCTTCTTCTCTACTTTTCCAAGAACAGAACCATGGAAGCCATTGCTTCCAAGCTCCCTAAATCCTTCATTCTAAGTCCAAATATGGATTTCCATAGGTCAAAATAGGGTAAAACGAAATTTCCTACAACATGGAACCATCAAAACTTGTAAATAACAAAGTTAGCTAGATCAAAAATTTAGAAATCCGAAAATGCATTAAACTTAGATCTATATGAAGTGAACCATGGAAATTGAAAATGTTAAGTACTAAAGTATCTAAGAATCTTGAGAGGAAGATAATGGAACAACAAAAATAAAAATCCACCAAGAAGCAATTTGGCACTTGCCTATGCGGCTGGGTAGGTGGGGGAGAGTTTATGAGGAAGAAGAAGAGTAATGATGAAGTAATGAAGAGAGAGAAAGGGAATGAGACTTTAAATGAAGGAGTGGTGGTAGGTGTGTAACACCCAATTTTCTAAAATGAGGGTAATTTTGAAATTTTGTGTTTTTAATTATTTAATTATGGCATTTAAATAATAATATAATTTTTGGTAATTTTTAATCATTTTAAAACTATTTAAATCATGACTTGTGATTTGGTGTTCAGCTAGTGAAACCGTAGAGACTGTCTGCCCTAGAGCCTAGCCATGTCATTAGGGTGCTTCAATTATGATTTTTAGTTTAGGGGTAATTTGGTCATTTTGACTTATTAGGATTTTTGATTTATTTATTGGATTGACGGTTGTTGATTTTGACTTTGCTAGTTAAGACTTTGTAGACTGACCTAGGTTTTGACCCTAATCATGGTGACTAGGTTAGCATGGTGAGACCCTAGTCTAAGTTAAGTCAATCTAGATTAGTCATTTAGAAATCATAGTTTGAATAGGAAGAATAGTGATTTGGTGCATGACCCATGACTTAGAATTAATTTCATGACTTGTAATTAAGCCATAGGCCCATGACTTAAGCCCAAAACCCAAAAAACCCACCTATGGCAGCCACTTAGGGTTTTTCCCTTGCCTATAAGTAATCTCATTGATAGTTCTTGCCTCTTTATTAAGATTTCAACAAATTAAAGAAAGAGGTAAAGAGCCATCTTTCCCAATCCATAACTTTCTCATTTCAAGTCCTTTTTGGCTCAAATCTTTTGCATTAGGTTCTAATTAATCTCTTCTTACTGTTCATGGAGAGTAATCTCAGCCTTGGATCAATTTGGAGCATTTGGCCATCAAGAAGAACACCCCCCATTTGAAGCTTTCTCTTGAGATCGACACCTATAGGTAAAATCCCTTAAATAATGTTATTATTATGATTTCTTTGCATTTAGGGCTAGATCTAGGAGTCCCCTAGTTGTCCTCAAAATTTGGGCACAATTCGTGTCCATTTGGTGTCCGTATCGGACACGTATCATAGTATATGTGTAGGTATTTGTTAAAATGTCACATAGGACTTTATTTTTGATTTTTGAAAAACTAATTACATGGATCCCTAGATCTATGTGTGTGTGTTAATTTTTGTGAACACTGAAAGTATTTTCGTGTCGTTTCCGTGTCAGAAACGGTCGTGGACACGCTACACGACACCGCGCACGGTTGCCCTGATGACATACACAGTTTTCTTCACTAATTGGACACGGGCACGGAGGTGGGGTGTCACGACCCGGACCCGGTTTTCGGACGCGAGCTCGTGAGCAAGCCAGCTACGTATCGAACGGACTCCAGCCCGACTCGAGTACGTATAAGCTGTCAAGGCTATGGTATACTGCCAAATCATGGCAAACAAATCTATATCTCAATCCGTAATAAGAATAATAAACATGAATGAACACTATGGGTCATGGTCTGCAGCCCACTAGCATAAATGTCCGATAAGACTCTAAAAGAAATAACAAGAGTCTAAAACTGAATCAATAAGCATGATATCTCATAATAATGTATGAAGCACGAGCGGATGATAAAACACGATAATGATACCTGAATCCCGCAAGAACCGTAAATCCTCCGTCATCCAGAACTATTAGCTAACTCCATGCAATCGCTAAACCTGAGAAGATCATCAGGTCCTCGGAGGACATAGCAAGATACATAATATACATGCATATCTAGCAGTTTTATCATGCGCAAGGAAATAAACAAGAAAGAACAAGGACAAGACAAATGACTACGAACACAAAAACGAACACGAATACGAACACTAGAACAACTACGTATAAATGAATTGCCGGATGAACGAAACACGAGATCAATGGAAGAAACCAAACCCTCGTCCCGGGTGTGGACTCACGGGTTTGAACTAAGCGCTAACCCTCGTCCCGATTATGGACTCTCTGGCTAGCTCACGGCAAGACACCCTCGTCCCGTGTGTGGACTCTCTGGTGTAAATGGTCAACCCTCGTCCCGTGTGTGGACTCTCTGGTGCCATTTGATCACGACAAACACCCTCATCCCGTGTGTGGACTCTCTGGTGTACCAAACAACCCTCATCCCGAGTGTGGACTCTCTGGTTGTGTACAACGATAATCAAGGCTATGGCAGTTCACTACACGCAACCGTTCTATGGCACAAATCAAGCAAGGTACTGACGGGAACTCCAAATATGAAACACAAGGCCAAAACATGAACATGGCTATAAACAATAAAAACAACTCCACAGAAAATAACACGAAAAGCACATGTCCATAAACAATCAGATGACTGAAAAATGAAAGGAAATACATGTAAGTAAAACTATGGAGGGAGGCAAGGTATACTTGCCTGTGGTCCTGCGCTGCTGGCACGGGTCGAGCACTGAATCAAGTCCAATTAACCTATTGAAGCATATATGGTGTTAATAAATGAAAACATTTACGCTTAGCCTATCTACTTGGTTTTAAGGCTAAATATCCTATATAACCTTGGCCCTTTTGGTTTCTAAGTTGATTACTAGGGTGGTACTTGATTACCTAGGTGTGGTGTGATCAATAACACTAATGTGGGTCTCCTACTTGTGTACTTAACCATCTGTTGGTGTAAACTTAGTAATGCTACACAACCAAGGGTTAATCCCCCTGCCCATATGCTCATATGTTGTTGTTTTAACTTAGTGGAAGTGTAACCTGATACATTATCAAGTGTCATGTGTTTTCACAGATACATAATGCATCCCCATTCTATTTGCTGGATATTCATATAACCTGTGCTTTTTATGCTAACCTTTAACCCACAGACTTGGTTGCTTAGCTAGTTGCATAAAGGCAAGTGCCCTGCTGCCATGTAGGTACTACTACATCTAGGTGTCCCATTGGTCCACTCACTCGCAGGTTCATATGGGTCTATGCTCCTCTAGGACTGTCACATATGCGTACTAACTTCTAACCTCTATTCTCTAGTCTAACTACTAAATACTCATAATAAAATCCTGATGTCCCACCACTTAAACTGATACCTCTACAAAATAATAACACAATTGCCTATTGCCACAAATCAGAGAACATGCTTGTTGCATGCTTAGTACTGTACATCTGTTTTGTACCGAACCTGCCCTTCATATTCTTATTTCATAATATAGGCCACAACTCTCCATTCCCTCATCCGTTGTACTCTAAGGACTGTCCCGCAGAAGGATACCACTCATGTGGCTTATAGGTCTCAGGGTTTTCACTTCTCTGCTATCTAAGATGTACAAATTATTCCCAGGTCATAGATTTTCCTAAAATCCTTATGGATCACCCAATGGTACCTATGGACACCATGCATTTCCTGTCGTTATCAACACTTCAAGTATCCTCTGCTGTACCTATACATGGACACCCTTTACTCCTGTATGTTTCCTGTAACAGGTGCCTAAAGAGTTCTGCTTATAGGCTGTTATGTATACCTACACCTATCTTGTGATACCCTCCTAATATCTTGTACAAACAGTCATGTATGAACCCTGGACATTTGATACACACATGTACTCTTGTTCATAGCTGAAATCTGCTTCATAACTGAACAAAATAGAAAGAGGGATTTGTAGAAGCATGGAATTTCACAACCAGAAAGCCCATGCGCCAGACACTACATGCGCCAGAACTCGGACAGAACACTTCACAGCAAAGTCAATAAGTATAGACATTTGAAGAAAGACTTTTTATTTATATACAAAAGTCTATTACATGTCTAGAAAAGGTTACAAAGAAGAATTTCTACAAAGGAAAGATCCTAAGTCTACAGCTAGCGGCCACCATGCGCCTTCAGATAGGCGCAGCAGTCACCATGCGCCTCCAGATAGGCGCAGCAGTCACCATGCGCCGCCAGTGAGACGCAGCAGATACCATGCGCCTCCAACCAGGCATATCCCACCATCTCTTCAGCAGCTCTGTTATGTGCATCCAGCTCTGTTATGTGCATCCCTTCAGCAGCCCAGTTATGTGCCGCTCTTCCAGCCAGGCTCACCTGATAAGTGCTTCGAGTAAACAAAGCATTTAACCCTCTGGCTGGAACCAAGGAAGAGAAGAGCACCGCAAGTCTGTGGCCAGGGGAGGCTTCGAAAGAGCCTCCAAAGACCAAGGAAAACCGTAATCGAAATACGGCTAAAGGAGCAGCTTTCAACACAACCAGAGTGGGCGACACCCACTTTGAAGGAAGAGAGAGCCTAGCACCGCCATTCCGATCTACGGCCCTTCCAGAACAACGGAGACGAGGCCCGAGCATCCCTATCTTTGGATGCAACAGGCACCTTCCGCCTGCCTCAGAAGCCCTCGACTCCGTCTTTTGGATGTAACAGTCACCTTCAAGAGCATCAACGACGACATGGCGTCTCATCTTCACCCTCGGGAATACTTCGCCAACAGAATGCACCCGAAAACCCAAGATCATGATTGGAAGTACGTGAGAGAGTGAGAGGCCAACCTTCTCTCCATGCCACTATTTATAGGCCGGGCAGATCAAACTCATGCGCCAAGTGGATGGCTCTTCGATTTCTATGCAATAAACTCACATTAAATGGATGAACCGGTCGCCTCGACTTCAGCCAAACGGCTATTTAAAAGCACTCGAGAAGCGAAACAGCCGCATCATTAAAGACGTGTCAGATGCGCCGACTGGACAGTGCATCACACCCCTTCAAACACCAAGCGCCTCCCACAGATGCGCCCTGTACCGAGCGCATCATAGAGGATGCGCCCCCATACGTCTCCATACGCCTAGTGGAACGTCAACCAACGCATCCACTCAGGTGTCCATCGAATGTCACCAACATTAAATGCTGAACTGACAGAGTTGGCAGCACGCCTCCCCAAGCCTGAACGGTTGACAGCTTTTGCAGAAAATAAAGCATCCACAACGTCAGCATCATCATGACTTTACTTCGACAGCTACTGCCACGTGGCCACTCGACCACCCGCATGCGCCTTCGCGACTATGCGCCCAAACCCGCATGCACCTCAAAAGCCATGCGCCTCAGACCCTTCACTGATCCCTAAAGACAGAAGAAGAGTCTCCAGTTGAAGCTTCGTATGCGCCTCAAAAGCCATGCGCCCCAGACTGATCTCTGATCCCGAAAGACAGAAGAAAAGTCGCTCGCATGCGCCTCAAAAGCCATGCGCCCAGAACGGTTCGTGACTCCTAAAGGTCAAGAGCCAAAATCTCATCATGCGCCCAATCCAAGGCGCATCCCACAAATCATCCCCCCATCAGATCCGAGATCTCCGAGCCATGAGTCGACGACACGTGTCCTTTGACTCAACTCATCCAAGATTTCAGCAACAGAAAGATCTTCTCCTTTGCTACGTGCCGGCTCACAATAGCAGTATGAAGAATTCAACCCCTCGAGTAGGGCGTATCATCCATGCGCCTCCATCAACAATCTCCACGTGGCGTCCCCACGTACCGGCGCATCCTACATATGCGCGCATGAGCAGCCAACCTGCCCAGCTATAAATAGAGGGATCATTTCCTTCTTACTGACACACAGGGACAACGCACAAAATCCACAGAGAATCACCAGAGAGACAGGGACAGACACTCAACGTCTTCCTCCTCTCGGCAAGCTCCAGCACCCAGAGCAATCTACACCTTCAGAGAACCGATAACCGTCGTCAGCCCGTCAACGGAGTCAACGCATTACCACTCGCTCCATTGGCACTAAGAACCCAGATTAAACAAAAGTTTACTCCTAGGACTACATCTAAGTCCTATATTGTAACACTGTTCTGTTTGTGTTAAAGTTTTCAATCAAACAATTTTAATGGCAAACAGGATTGAACAAATTGTGAAGTGAGATTGATACTCTAAGTGACACAAGTGAACGGAACTTTTATGTTCAGATATAGACCTTGGATGACTGACCAATACAAGGGGGTAACATTCTAACTGGGAATTTGAGGCTGGCATTGGTATGTGCACGCTCAGATATCACCTGGCTTGCAAATGTCTCCTGACCATTACCAGGATCAAATATGACTGAACTATATTTGAAAAATAAGCAACACACTGGAATTAATACAAAGTAATAGCTGGTGCTTAACCTTAGGACTGAAATAATGGTTTAGGGATGAATGCCAAAACTGGACACAAGTTCCATCTGAACTCTAATGTAGGACAGAACAATTATCTGATACACCACGGTGGTTAGGGGAACCCTCCTAGGCTGATTTCCTTCCAACTTCCTGATGCCCACTTGTATACTCTGCATTAGCAGCACTTCATGCTGTTATGACGGTCCAATAATATTTGCAATCATTACGTTACGCAGGTTTGCACATTCATGCCCATTGCCCTCTAAAACTCTGGACACCAGGTACTCAGGCAATGATTCACAGGCCTTGCTCAGTTAGTTAACACCTATGCTTTAGGATACACCCTTGTATGATACCCTAAGTATCAGTGGGTCTAACACCATCTGATACTCTCTCTCCCTCTCAAAATATGACTAATACATTTATTTCCTAGGTCCAATACAACATAGGCACCGTTACGACACATAGGTGGTTTCCAAAACATTCCTCTGTATAGGTACAAGCACAGGTACCACCCTGTGGGTACCCGAACCAAGACTTGATGCTTTGTCCAACTTGCACGCCCCCAAACTGGTGCCAATGAACCGATTGTGTAGGAACCATCTCCATGTACCAGTACGCAACTGGAACATGAATCACAGGGGATTCCCTTTTAATTGTGTGCCTGGATTCCTGTAGTACTGAATGGGGTATCCTAGTTTAACCACATAGTTCCTAATAGTCGATTTCCCATGGATTGATACTAGTAACAGTCCCTATGGTCCTCTATGCTCCTTTAGGGAAATTTCTACAAACAGTTGGAACTCAACTAATTATGATTTAAACATAGTACAAAAGGTTAAGGTAAGGTTGATACCTGTTGTTGCTCTTTCCTTTCAAAAGTTGCTTGGGGTGAACAGATCAATATGAAGAAATCTCTTGGCTTGTGCAGACGTGTAGATGGAACTTTAGGGTTTGAGGAAGTAAGCCAGGTGCGGCTGCTACCTGAGCTATATATATACAGGTGATCAATGGGAAAGTAGATAAGAGGCAATCTCTTATTTGAATTTGCTTGGTTCGATCTTTTCGAACTGCTCTTCAATCGAACAGAGGGAAGAGATTCAGCTGGGCTTTGAATTTGAATAGGGTTTTTGCTAACAAGCTCTCCCTAAAGTCTTATTTACAAAAACTCACTTTAAAAGTAAGTTCTTTATAGTATTATATATCCCTTATGAAAAATCACCAATACATGGTATATATATATTAGTTGGAAAAATATTTATAAAACACAAAATTATTATCTCATGAAATACTGAGCATAAAATAGCAATAATCGGAACGGGGGCTTACATCCTACCCACCTTAAAATAATTTCGTCCTCGAAATTCAAATTCATAACTATGCCACAAAAATCAAAGTCTAATATTACCTTAATCTTCTCGAATTTAATTTCTCCAAAAATCTTTTATGACCTTCTCTAATTATTTTATAACTCCAAATACTTGAGGACTTCTACCCACCTTTGGTTATACTACTCTTCAAAACACGTCCACTAAAATCTTCTAACTAGTTGCTAACAAGTTTACCAATATATATCTAGGGCGTATGGCATCTATAATCCCTCATAGCTATAAAATAACCAATTATTCAAAATCAAGCAATATTACACTATAACTTAAGAATTTCTGGTGAATTCTAGACAGCACGATCATTCGTCACCCAGAAATAGGAAGGGACGAGAGTCAAGGGTACGGAAAATAAGGAAGTATATTAGAGAGCAAATATGGAGTTTTCAAGGACGTAGAGAATTTCTAGGAGAATTTTCAAGGCGGTGTGGATTGAGATTTCTAAGGGCTTAGTCAGTTGCGCAGGCTCGTACCAGTACAGTAACGTAACCGGTACGATATGCTCTGACCTGCATGGGCCACCAAATGGGGGCCATCATTGACAGACCCCCCTCGAGTTTCAGGACACGTTATTTCATGTCGGACACGAAAATACGTGTGCACGGGTCTTACACTGTCACACGCACGCACAGTTTTGGCTCTGTTGTGCCCCCAAAAACTCTTGACACGACCCTTGTGGACACGGTGCAGGGTGACACACGTGTAGCCCTATGTTGGGCGAACACATGGACACGTGCACGAGGTCCTTGGTGTCGCGTGTCGTGTCCACGAGAGCCTGGATACGCTGCACGAGCCTGTCTGTACTCACTGACTGATGTACCCTATTTTGAACAATTTAGACACTTCGTGTCCATTTGTTTGGACACGTGGTCACCCCTCGACACTTGTACACGTGTAACTCACCTCTGAAAGAACAAATCTGGGTTTTTGATTTTGGTTTGGTATTCGAAATTGGGTTGGGACTGAAATTGTCAGTTTACTGATACTCTTTGATACTGCATTCAAGTATGTGAAACCTGTTATTTGATTGATGTTAAAACTAAGTTTTGAAATGAGGTGTGATAAACTGAACTGGGCTTTGGGTTTTTCAATTGAAATTGGAGTTCAAATTCATTTTCTTATTATACTGCTCGTCCTTGATTTTCAGAGCTAAGTGAGATTGGTTTCATGGCTTTGTTTACAAATTGGGTTTTGAGTTTTGATTTCAAATTGATTGTTGTATGAGAACATGTAGATTACATTTAGACACCCCACTGATTTTGAACTACCTTTGAATTCCTAAGCTATTACACCGGTACCCATTTTCCTGAGATTAACCACAGTTCAGTCACACACATGATCACCCACTCCCTGTTGAAACTTGAACCTGGGAACATGAGTTTACACTCACACACATGAGTATGTTCACTGCATACACACACTGTTAGCTTGTACCCACACATATTTGAAACACACACACACCCACTACTGCTACCCACTGTTTTAGGTATACACTATTATGAGAAATTCACATTGATTACCTATGTATCTATACACACACACACACACTGGTATATGCTTTACACAACACACATTTGCAAACAACTGAAAACCTATCTACATACCCTGACATCTATACACACACCCACACATTCCAATTTCAGAAATTTAATTTGTATGTTGGCTGGTGCATTGCAATGCTGGGTTCTACATGTTAGTTTAAGTTCAGGTTTGCAATGTCTGAGCCTAAACCTATTTGACTGAAAACCCCTTAAACTGGATGCTGAAATGTAACATTATACACACCCTGTTTTCTCACGTAGCTCTACATACACATTTGCAAATAACTGAGAACAATTACTTATTGCACTTGACACCAGTATACACACACAAAACTGGAACCATGAACTGAGCATTGAAGCCCCTGTTTTCTGAGATACACACACAAACGAAAAACCTGAGAACTAAGCCTAGGTTGATACCTCTAGACACACAAGCATTGGTCATATTCCCTAACTGTCCCTCGAACATCATTCACTAATTAAATACCTAAACCTATCACATTATACTGAATTTTCCTATTTGTTGCACTGCATTTTCCTGTATCACCCACACTAGTTGTATACACTGTCAACTTGAGGGTATATCACACTCACTCTCACACACACACAAATATTCACTGTTTGACAAAACCTGATATTGGTTTTATAAATATGTTTCAGTCCCCTGCCCCCTATACTAATCAGTCCATGCATAGCCATCCTCACCTCTTTGTATCCTATATATTTCAGTCCTCATCACAAATCAGTCCCTCATCACAAATCAGTCCCAAAATGCCCTGCATAGCAGTTGCATAACACTGGTTAGGATCTGCCATACCTCATTTTCACACCCTGCATACACTATATTGCATTCACTGCAACACATAGCCAACTACACATTAGATATCATGCATACCTTTAGATGACACACTACACACCCCTTATTCACATATCCTACACAATAGATTACATTGCATCTAGCATTTTATGTCACTGCCCTTGCAAATCACCCTTGGACTTCACTACACCCTTGCCTTGCTCTCATACAAATACTTCCTTCCCATGTTGATTCACTGCATTCCTATCTCCATTTTAGTCCAATTTGGACTTGTATCCAGTCCTTAAATCAGTCCAGTTTTCCCATATCCAAATCTGTCCCCTCTCCCTTTCTTTTCTTCTTTTACATACATGTATATAATGTAAGGTATAGTGTGAAGTATAATGTATGTAGGCATGTATGTATATTTGTTATGTATATGTATATTTGTAATGTATACATACATATACGAATGGCATGCATGAATGTAGAAAGGCTATAGGCAATACTCATGAAAACCCTAATGTATGCTTTAAACCCCCCCTTTCTATCTCTCAATAGGTATATGTATACATATATAATATATAACCTTGTGTGATAAATATAATGTATTATAGATATATGCATATTGCTTATATAATTAGTATGTATGAATATGTGTAAATTGAATATGTGTGCAAGCCTAGGTGAATATGAATGTATACACTTGAGTTTAGTGTATTGTTAGACTAGTGAGACTTGTGTATGGTGTGTGCTTTCTAGGGTAGTCTTGGTTAGGCCTAGTGAGACTTGTTAGACTTGTTTGGGCTAGGACTTGACCTAGTTGACTAGTGTGGTTGACTAGAGTTGACCAAGTGTTGATTTTAGCCTAGTTGACCAAGACAGCATGCAGATGCATTGTAGATTACAATTATCATCTCCTGTATACATCTTGACTTGTGTTGCTCTAACTAGGAGTCAGGTACCTCATCTCGGACAGAATATTTACTACAGCTATTCAGATATCAGGCGAGTACATTCTCTGATCATTTCATAACTTGCTTAGAATTATATTCCTGCTCTAATTTACCTTATTTGATGCTGTCACGATATTATCACGGATTGGTACTATATGGATCCCTACATTGAGATGTTATCCCCCTCGGGAGCATCGGATACATCATGTCATGTGTTTCATGTACATCATGTATTCTTTGCTCTCATGTTATTTATGTTTCTCATGTGCTTCATGCTCGTTCATGCATGCTCGTGTACTCTAATGTGCTCTCATGTTCGGTCATGTTTCCCATGTATCTCATGTATAACCTATACTTCATGTGAACTCATTTATGAGCCTTCATGTGAATTTCATGTGCACCCATTTATGGGCCCCCATGTGAACTTCATGTGCACTCATGTATGAGCTCTCATGTATACTTCATGTGCACCCATTTATGGGCTTCATGTGAAAACCATGTACGTAACATAACTTGTCTGGATCCTTGTGTATTGATTGGGGTATGCGGGAGTATAAATAGTCATGTGAACAATTCTAAAATAGTATAGCCATGTACGCCTCTTTAGTATAGCCATGTGCAAATCAAGCCGTTCACATGTCGACTTTGTACTCTAAATCACTAGTCACTGGTAGCTCTCTACTTATAGTAGATATTTCTATTACAGTTCTCTCTCTGTTTACATCATATACTTTCTTTCAGTTTCTTGTATCGTACTCTCTTGCATGTTTATATTCTCTAACCTGTTATGATCTGCGTGAGATGTATTGTGCTCGCTCCCGTCCTGATTGGACCTGTTGAAAATTTTACAGAGGATGATGAGGAACCCTGCACCCCTTACTTTGGAGCTTGCCTAGATGGCACTCGCGACCTGGAACCCTGGGGAGGTTCAGGCAGCTGTTGAGGATGATACCCCTTGCATAGTGTAGATAGCTTAGACTGTTTCTTTTCATGTTTAGCTGTTGTCCTTGTTTTCAGAGTTGTATATTTTAGAGATGTTGAGACTGGTAGTTGTTGAGACTTATGTTATTTTATTCTGTTGTACCTCAGTTGAGGATTTTCTTATCTATTTTATCGTGCCATATTCTATCTCTAGTTGTGATTGAGTTGTACCTTCTGTGATTAGCCTTCAGTTGGAGATTATTTTATATTGTGTTAGTTATAGTTCATGACCTAGAACAGCGTTCTACCGCCGACACTGTGGCGTAGGCTGGGCGCTGTTACGTACTCGAACCCTCACGGTGGGTGCGGGTCGTGACAAGGTGGGGAGTTGGGTTCATGTTGAACCATCCAAGGTCGAAAAATAAACCAACTCGGACCGAACCCAAAAGCAAAGCAGAAAGTAAAATGCAGAAAGATAATTAACGGGAAATTAAAGAAATTTAAATACAGAACAATATATGATAAATATTAAATAAATACATTCCAGCAGTACATGTATTTAAAATACGTATTCTGGGAACGGAAAGTGACTTCTCTACCCTCCTTAGAAAAATTCCGTCCTCAGAATTTCAAATCCAAGCAGGATAGGAACATCAAAGCTAAACTAATCTAAGTACAAGCAATTTAAGTAAGCAATCGTTCTACAATGCTAACAGTAAGTAATATATCCATGTTGAACATTCTACGACATCAAGCAATTCTACTCATAAGGTGACAAGCATGAGGAGTTAAGACAATCAAGGTATACAGAAAGAAATATACCTTGTGAGTCAAACAGGTGCGGATACCGTGATCGGATATCAGCTTCACGTTCCCACGATGACTCTCCTAAAGAGTGATGACCCCAAGCAACCCGGACAAGGCCAATTGTTCGGTTCTTGAGTATCTTCTCTCTTCAGTCCAAAAAAGACACAGGATGTTCCTCGTAAGACAGGTTGGTATCAACAACCAGCTCAGAATGATCGAGGATATGGCTTGGGTCCGATACATACCTTCACAACTGAGATACATGAAATACGTTATGCACCTCTCGTAACGAAGGTGGAAGGGACAAACGATAAGCAACATCGCCTATCCTATCGAGGATAGCAAATGGGCCCACGTATCGCGGACTCAATTTTCTGCGAATGCCAAATCTAATGACCCCACGGGTAGGAGAGATCCGTAAGAACACATGGTCTCCAACAGAAAACTCTAGTGGCCTACGATGGTGGTCCGCCCAATGACGATGTCGATCTTGCGCAACTCGATGTCCCTCTCTAATTCCCTTAACCACTTCAACTGTCTGGACAATCATTTCTGAGCCTAGCATCTTCCTCTCCCTGATATCATCCCATGCTAGTAGTGACCTACACTTCTTACCATATAGTGCTTCAAATGGAGCCATCTGGATACTGGCTTGATAACTGTTGTTGTATGAGAACTCAACTAAGTGCAGGTGGCCCTCCCAAGACCCTCCCAAATCTAAGGTGCAAGCTCGCAACATATCTTCTAAAGTCTGAAATGTTCTTTCTGATTGCCCGTCCGTCTGTGGATGGTAAGTTGTGCGAAATCTTAACTTGGTACCCAGACTATGATCTAAGCTCTTCCAGAAATATGATGTAAAGCGGGTACCTCTGTCTGACACAATACTGACAGGGACTCCATGCTGCCTGACTATCTCTGCATATACAACTCTGTCAACTTTTCTGTAGATTGTCCTACTCTGAAAGGAAGAAAGTGTGCCACCTTTGTAAGCTGATCTACTGTCACCCAAATAGCATCCTTACCACTTGGCGATCTCGGTAAACCGGTCATAAAGTCCATTGTGATGTGTTCCCATTTCCATTTCGGAATAGGTAGCGGTTGTAATAACCCAGCTGGCCTCTGCTGTTCTGCTTTCACTTGCTGACATACCAAGCAATGGGAAGAAATCTAGCTATCTTCCTCTTTATCCCGTTCCATCAGAAGTGCTGCTTGATATCTTGGTACATCTTGGTCCCTCCAGGGTGTATAGAATACTGAGAGCTGTGAGATTCTGTCATAACCTCCTGTCTGATATCTCCACTAGGCACACGTAGACGTGATCCAAACCTAAGCGTACCATCTTCATGGATTCTCATCTCCTTCCTGAGTCATGACTCACATTCTGTCCTAAGCTTCTGAATCCTTGGGTCCTGTGCCTGAGCTGCCTTGATCCTGTCTACCAAGTCAGATTGAACTTGTAGACTTGTTAGAACCCCTACATCACTAGGAAGTATAACCTCGATGCCCATCTCCTGAAGGTCTTCTAGATTTACTTTTGTGTTGTTAATATAAATGTGCCGCCTCTCCTGCTAAGAACGTCTGCTACCACATTAGCCTTGTCTGGATGATACTGAAGCTCCACGTCATAATCCTTGATCAACTCCAACCATTTTCTCTGCCTCATGTTCAGTTCCTTCTGAGTAAAGATGTACTTCAGACTTTTATGGTCTGTGTACATGTCTACTCGATCACCATATAAGTAATGCATCCATAGCTTCAAAGCAAACACTACTGTCGCCAACTCCAAATTATGAGTTGGATAATTCTTCTCATGATCTCGAAGTTGCCTAGATGCATATGCTATCACCTTTCCATGTTGCATGAGGACGCACCCAAGTCATTTTCCTGATGCGTCACAATATACTGTAAAATCTCCGGGTCCAATTGGCAATGTAAGAATAGGTGCTGATATCAACTTCTGCTTCAAATTCTCAAATGATGCCTGGTATTCTGTCGACCAGACGAATGGTACATCCTTCCGTGTCAAACGGGTCATGGGTGTTGAAAGCTTTGCAAAGTCTAATACGAACCTTCTGTAATATCCTGTCAATTCCAAAAAACTTTGCACATCATCTATGATCTTGGGTACTGGCCAACTTTCCACTGCTTCTACCTTCTTGGGATCCACTGCTACTCCAGCTCCTGATATGATGTGACCCAAAAATAAAATATGATCCGTCCAGAACTCACACTTGCTGAGCTTGGCATACAACTGGTTCTCTCTCAGAACCTGTAACACTTTTCTGAGGTGATCTTCATGCTCCTCTTCACTAGAAGAGTATACGAGAATGTCATCAAGAAACACAACGACAAACTGATCTAAGTACGGCATAAAGATGCGGTTCATCAAATCCATAAATATTGCTGGAGCATTGGTCAAACCAAATGGCATTACCAAGAATTCATAATGCCCATACTTCGACCTGAATGTTGTCTTGGGAATATCCTCCTTCCGAACCCTCACTTGATGATACCCTGAACGAAGATCTATCTTGGAGAAAACTCTAGCTCTGCTCAACTGATCAAACAAGTCATCGATCCTTGGTAGTGGGTACTTGTTATTTATTGTTGCCGCGTTAAGCTTCCTGTAATCGATGCACAATCTGGATGACACATCCTTCTTCCCCACAAGTACCATTGGTGCTGTCCATGGTGATATGCTAGCTTGGATGAACTTTTTCTCCTTCAGTTCCTCTATGTGCTGATATACCTTGGCCTGTTCTGAATCTGCCATTCTGTAAACTCGATCTGATATCGATTTAGTTCCAGGTACCAATTCTATACTGAACTCAATATTCCTAACCGGTGGTAGACCTGGAAGTTCTTTAGGAAATACGTCTAGAAACTCTTCAACTACCTTCGGAACCTGAACTTCTTCCATTGCCGTTACTACCCCTTACTCTTGGTGAGTTGCCACTGTTCTGACTAAGGTGAATCTTCTCATGCCTAAAATATCAAAAGATACACTCCCTCTACGACAATCTATTGTCGTATGACTGTCTTTCAGCCAGTCCATGCCTAAGATAACGTCGAAATTTTTAACAGAAAATTCTATCAATCGGGCGGGTAAGGAATGCCCGTAAACTACAATGCTACATGCTAGTATAACTCTACTAACTCCTACGAGTCCATTACCAGTGAGTATATTTAACCTCCCTGGCAATGTCTCGAATTTCATTCCTAGCCGTGTTACAAATTGTGCAGATATAAATGAGTGTGATGCTCCCGAATCAAACAATGCTACTGCGGGATATGAGGCGACGAGAATGTTACCTGCCACAACATCTTCCTATGCTAATGCCTCTTCCAAGGACAGAGTGAATGCCTGCCCTCGACCTTCTTGTTGGTTCCCATGTTGTGGCCTAGCCTGGTGCTGCTGCTGGCCCCTGCCTTGATGATACTGGGGTAGCCTATGCTGGTGTTGCTGCATCGACGGTCCCTGTTGTCGAAACATCTGAGCTTACGACATGGACGGGCGCTGTGCCAACGGTCTCACTGCCACCGTTGGTCCTCGATACTGGCCTGTCCCTGGTGCTGGCAGAGCAGGAAATTGTTGCACTGGTCCTCCTGACCTCGAATTCATAGGACATATGGTAACCCGATGATCTGGACTCCCACATATCAAACACAGTCCGTTCAATGTCCGACACATATCTCTAGTGTGCCCTACATTCCCACAATAAGTGCAGTCCGCTAGGGGTTGCTGGTTCTTTCTCTGCTGTTGTTGTTGCTGCTGCCTTGGTGGTGCTGGCCCTTGCATCGCCATATCGTGAACACGAATGCCAAGGGACGGTGCTGTTGTTCGGGGCGCTACTCCCCTTCCTCCTTCAATCTGACTGTGGGATCTCTTCTGACCTCCAGTCCTTGCCGTGATCCTTTGAATGGTGATCTCATGCCTTCGGTTGCCATTAATACCTCATCAAAAGTCTGATAATTGTGCCCCTCTATCAATTGTAAGAGCTCAAGATGAAACCCTTGCTAAAATCTCATAGCCCTCTGGCTCTCTGTCGCTACCATCTCTGGGGCGAACCTACTCAATCTGCAGAACTCCGCTGCATAAGTATCTACTTTCTTGTCGGCCTGCTTGAGCTTGATAACTTCTATTGTAGCTCAAACTGTGCCACAACTCCATAGTACTTGGTCTTGAACCTTGCAGTAAAATCGTTCCAAGCAACAGGACGTCTGATGCACACTTCTTCTAATTTCCACCAATCACGTGCGAGATCCTGAAGTAACAACTTCACCTGATCCATACGTTCTTCTGTCGACACTTTAGCTGCTATCAAAATAGCCTCAATATTCTTAAACCATGCATCTGCTGAAATGGCATCTTCCGTGCCCTCGAAACGACGGGGGTTGTACTTGTAAAACCTGGTTGATGCTCCTGAATCTGTCTTTGCCCCTCTTTCCAAAGCCGTCTGCAATCCTTAGTTGAGTAGTACATTCTGCTCTTGCAACTGAGCGTGCATGCGCTGCTGGACTAACATCGGATGTTACTGAGGAGCCATCTTCCCTCTCATGATCTCCAGAGGGGCCGGTGTGTCCACTTCCACAGGGGTCGGTGGAACTATTGGTGGTGTAGGAACCTCCGGATACTGCGGTCCAGCTACTGGTTCCACTATTACTTCTTCTTGGATAGTCTTTTGAGGTAGTACTGGCTCTTGTTGCTGATCAACATGGTCAGGTTGTCTATGTTGCCATTGTTGTTGCTGTCCAGTCATGACATATGCGGACGAAATGCCCCTAAAAAAAGAAACAAGAGAGCAATCAAACGACCGAACATGAAGGATCAATAAAGTCGAAGGATATCGGAATGTCAAGCTAGAATCGAGAGTAACGAATCATGAGATCAAGGGAGAACATATGTGATTGAGACATCCTATGAATAAAACACCCCACAAGTCTGAAATAGACCTGCATGGGCCACCACTAAAACCTTGTCACGCCCCAGAACCAGAATACTGGAGAGCGGGGGAATGACTCAGCCAGCTACGCATTACGGGTAGGTGAATACCATATAATACGATCAATTCTGTCTAAAAAGACAAGGGGTGCATACTACATGAAAGTCTTACTAAGGTCACTTCACATCTATTGTCTCAATCATTCAAACAAGAAACAGAAATAAAGAACATGTAAGATAAAGCGGTAAGGCGTCCCAAACGCTCAGTCAAAATATTCTTGATATCTGGTTTTACAAAATATAGCCAAATAATGTAGCAAAGTATACACAATTGTTATCACCTGCAGCCTGACTTAGTTACAATTATATAAAAGTAAATACAAGACAATCCGACTAACATGTCGGTGCCAAACGGCAAAGTATAAAGTAAGTAACAAAACGAGCGAGGAGGTAAGGAACCCACTCGAGTCCTCCTGCGATCCTTCCTCTAGTATTGACCATCTTGGAGGTGGAAGTAAGCTGAGTCCTCGGGCGCCGGATCTAAATCTGGCCATGCAAAACCAGAGAGGTTAGACCTCTAATAGCAAGTACCGCAAGGGAGCACGATATGAGGAATTAAAACTAGTAATAAGAAAATATGATAATAGATCTCTGCTTACCACAGGGATTCACATAAAATCACGACACTTCGAACCAACCTCGCAACCAAATAAGTACAGAAGTTGGCCCGTCATGCCCTGACATTCTGATCATCTCAGTTAGTTAACAGAGTGGGTACAGTACACAAACAAATCAATTTACAACGGTCATTCAACTACTACGGCTTGCTACGGTGAGATCCAAGTTATCCTGGAATTATGCAATAAGGATTCCTCAGTTCTTACTATGTGCAAGCAAGGCTAGTCTATCCAATCAACCAATTGCGCCAATCATGAATTAGACGAGTCCCAGCGGGATGCCCGCAATATACCATGTACAATAAATAATATAAGCAGATACCGTTCCTGCCCGTGTGGCAGATTTGCAGTATCTATGAGAACCAGCCGGCCTGTCGGGCACTAATAGTCCCAAAGAGGGCTGCCATATAAGAACTCGGGAATCCATTCTCTCCATGCAATCATTATTTTATTTAACTTAGTAGCCTCTATGTTAAGTGAAATCCTATGCCGTGGATCATGGTCATTTAGAATGAGTACTTCCGTACAAAGTACGATATGCCCAACTCTACAACGACACCCGTACGGTTTAGGTTGTAGGTCTTACATAGCGTAATGCAACATTCAAACTAACCACGAAATAATCATACCTTGACCATAAAGTACACATGTTGCTTTGTAAAATAAATAAATAAGTTGAAGCCTGCATGTATCTATATGCCAATATTCGGGATCAGCCAGTCGATTACAATAGTTCATAGTTAATATGAACGTGTCTCATTCATTCAATTCAATAAGACGACTGGCTAGTCTCTTAGTTCTAACTAGGAACGCATGATCAATTATTAATAATAATCAATGTTAATTAATGCCAAGGTAACAATCAATGTTAGTTAATGTCAAGATAACAATCCATGTTAATCAATGTCAATCAATGTCAATCCGGGACAAGAATCAGCCAAAAGGCATTATGGGTTAGAGTTCATGCGGCCGGAGAATTTTTAATTCATGCGGCTGAGTAAGACATGCATATGCGGCTAAGAAATTACAAGTCTATGCGGCCGGGGATAGGGACCCCATGCGGCTGAAAAGATCAAGTCTCATGCGGCTGAACAATCGGGTCTTACGCGGCTCAGGAAATCAAGTTCATGCGGATAGGGGATCTGGGCCCTATGCGGCTCGGGTAGAAAGTCTCATGCGGCTGGGATTAGCTAAATCCATGCGGCCAGAAATGACAAGCTTTATACGGCTGGGGTTCAAGCTCAGCCATGCGGCTTGGATGGGTCAAGCCTTATGCGGCTGAAAAAGTAACTCTTTATGCGGCTGAAAAAAGTAAGGTCATATGCGGCTCAGAAGGACATGCGCCCATGCGGCCGGATTCAATCAGAGCTCATGCGGCTGAAAGTATGTGCGGCATATGCGGCTGAGAAATGGTCCTGAGTCATGCGGCTTGGATTAAATGTCCATGCGGCTAGGAGATACTGGCACCCCCATACGGCCAGGAAGGGAAACTTCATGCGGCTACACAATACTGAGCTTATGCGGCTGAGGACTAAAGGGTCTCATGCGGCTAAGCTGAACGGTGTTCATGCGGCAGGGGAATGGTATGCGGCCAGGAATGCCATGCGGCCAAGGATGACTTGCCGCATGAAAACTCATGCGGTCAAGCACTGTTCTTCTTCTCCACTTTTCCAAGAATAGAACCATGGAAGTCATTGCTTCCAAGCTCCCTAAATCCTTCATTCTAAGTCCAAATCTGGATTTTTATAGGTCAAAATGGGATAGAACGAAATTTCTTACAACATGGAACCATCAAAACTTGAAAATAACAAAGTTAGCTAGATCAAAACTTAAAAAATTCGAAGATGCATTAAACTTAGATCTACATGAAGTGAACCATGGAAATTGAAAATACTAAGTACTAAAGTATCTAAGAATCTTGAGAGGAAGACAATGGAACAACAAAAATAGAAATCCACCAAGAAGTAAGTTGGCACTTGCCTATGCGGCTGGATAGGTGGGAAGAGTTTATGAGGAAGAAGAAGAGTAATGGTGAAGTAATGAAGAGCAAGAAAGGGAATGGGTTTTAAATTAAGGAGTGGTGGTATGTGGGGAGTTGGGTTCATGTTGAACCATCCAAGGCCGAAAAATAAACCAACTCGGGTCGAACCCAAAATCAAAGCAGAAAGTAAAATACAGAAAGATAATTAGCGAGCAATTAAAGGAATTTAAATACAAAACAATACATGATAAATATTAAATAAATATATTCCAGCAGTACATGTACTTAAAATACGTATTCTGGGAACGGAAGTGACATCTCTACCCCCTTAGAAAAATTCTATCCTCGGAATTTCAAATCCAAGCAGGATATGAACATCAAAGCTAAACTAATCTAAGTACAAGCAATTTAAGTAAGCAATCATTCTACAATGCTAATAGTAAATAACATATCCATGTTGAATATTCTACGATATCAAACAATTCTACTCATAAGGTGACAAGCATGAGGAGTTAAGACAATCAAGGTATACAGAAAGAAATATACCTTGTGAGTCAAACAGGTGCGGATACTGTGATCTGATATCATCCTCACGTTCCCACATTGACTCTCCTAAAGAGTGATGACCCCAAGCAACCCGGACAAGGCTAATTGTTCGGTTCTTGAGTATCTTCTCTCTTCGATCCAAAATAGACACATGCTGTTCCTCGTAAGACAGGTTGGTACCAACAACCAGCTCAGAATGATCGAGGATATGGCTTGGGTCCGATACATACCTTCGCAACTGAGATATACGAAACATGTCATGTACTTCTCGTAACGAAGGTGGAAGGGACAAACGATAAGAAACATCGCCTATCCTATCAAGGATAGCAAATGGGTCCACGTATCGCGGACTTAATTTCTCGCGAACGCCAAATCTAATGACCCCACGGGTAGGTGAGATCCACAAGAACACATGGTCCCCAACAGAAAACTCTAGCAGCCTACGATGCTGGTTCGCCCAATGACGATGCCGATCTTGCGCAACTCGAAGTCGCTCTATAATTCCCTTAACCACTTCAACTGTCTGGACAATTATTTCTGGGCCTAACATCTTTCTCTCCCCGATATCATCCCATGCTAGTGGTGACCTACACTTCTTACCATATAGTGCTTCAAATGGCGCCATCTGGATACTGGCTTGAAAACTGTTATTGTATGAGAATTTGACTAAGTGCAGGTGGCCCTCCCAAGACCCTCCAAAATCTAAGGTGCAAGCTCGCAACATATCTTCTAAAGTCTGAATTGTTATTTCTGATTGCCCGTCCGTTTGTGGATGGTAAGCTGTTCTAAATCTTAACTTGGTATCCAGGCTATGATGTAAGCTCTTCCAGAAATGTGATGTAAAGCGGGTATCTCTGTCTGACACAATACTGACAGGGACTCCATGTTGCCTGACTATCTGCTGCATATACAACTCTGCCAACTTTTCTGAAGATTGTCCTACTCTTAAAGGAAGAAAGTGTGCCACCTTTGTAGGCCGATCTACTATCACCCAAATAGCATCCTTACCACTTGGCGATCTTGGTAAATCGGTCACAAAGTCCATTGTGACGTGTTCCCATTTCCATTCCGAAATAAGAAGCGGTTGCAATAACCCAGCTGGCCTCTGCTGTTCTGCCTTCACTTGCTGACATACCAAGCAACAAAAAACAAATCTAGCTATCTCCTTCTTCATTCCGTTCCACCAGAAGTGCTGCTTGATATCTTGGTACATCTTGGTCCCTCCAGGGTGTATAGAATACTGAGAGCTGTGAGCTTCTGTCATAACCTCCTGTCTGATATCTCCACTAGGCACACATAGACGTGATCCAAACCTAAGTGTACCATCTTCATGGATTTTTATCTCCTTCTTAAGTCCTGACTCATATTCTACCCTAAGCTTCTGAATCTTTGGGTCCTGTGCCTGAGCTGCTGTCACGCCTCGCTCCCGTAGGAGCGATCGTCCTCGCTAAGGCATGATGCCGTACGGGCCTAGGTTGCGTCCGTGCAAGGCCAAGTCCAGAAATGGTCGATTTGAGCTAGGCCACAGAGTCGCACAGAGTGTCCCCATTGCAGCGGAAAGTAAATGAACACAAGTAGAAGCGAATTCGAACTCTTTATTGATATTCAAGAAGTTTACAAGCGGCGCTAGGCCGATATTACAAGTCGCTCAAGCTCTCTCTCTGAAACATAAAAGGGCGTGCCAAGTGGCTTACAATATGGAATGATTCATGGCGATGTTCTGATACATTATGTCATGTATAGGGTGCTTCAGCTTCTTGCAACGTCCTAAGGCTCCGGAGTTGGCTCCGTGCCTTAACACGTTCGATGGAAGCTCCGCACCCGCCGGCGTCTCCTGCATCCTGTAAGCAGACTGTGGGATTATCAGTACATTGTTATGCACTGGTGGGAAGGCTTGCTCGCCCACAATGCTATTATTACCAAACACGTTCTATTTACTTTTGTGCATCTCTATCATTCATTGTCTTTCTAATCTTGCCTTAGGATCAATTTTATGGCATATGTCATAACCTATCCCGTGTTGCCAAATTCAAGTGTCGCATGGAAATACATGCACGACTTACCCATACTTACCGTCCGGCCTTCCCTGTCCAAACTAAACCAAGTTAGACAACAGTTCATATATTTCAACTAGACATAATTCATGTAAGCATTCAGTGTCAAGGGCGTGTTCCTACCTCAGATTCTAGGGCGTCGTGGGCATGTTCTAGCACGTCGTAGGCACATTTCAGAGTGTTACATTTCAAGCATGTTCAGAGTGTTACGTTTCGAGCATGTTCAGAGTGTTACGTTTCGAGCATGTTCAGAATGTTACGTTTCGAGCATGTTCAGGATATTACATTCAAGCATGTTCAGGAGTGTTACATATTGAGCATGTTTTCAGGAGGCACTTCATTTTACTTAGACTACTTTGATTTCAATGCAAGAACTTGCACGTGGATTGCCACCAGCATAGTCCACTCAATCTACATGCATGGGTCGCTGGCTTTACAAGCCATTTTGGATATATCACTTGGGCATTCTCACCTATCGAAGCATGATGGCTGGTACACCTTGATAGTCTCTTGAAATGCCTGGCCTTATGTCTCTTTGAGCGGCCGAGCCCCCACTCAAAGCAGCCTGTAAGCCCCATGTCCGATTTTGCCTAGGCCGGCCACGGTATTCCCTCCCATCGCCCGTGCCGCAGAATCCTTCCTCATGATGGCCACGGTATTCCCCCCATCGCCTGCGTCGTTTGTCCACGACCATTTCGTATTTTACTTGTCATGTAACTTAACGGCTGTCTTGAGCCATAATACGTTATCGACCAGGTTGACGTCCGTACAGCGCGGGTAGCGAGCCCCGTTGCACGTGTCCGTCATACCTGTCGCTAACGTCTTTCATGTCTTATCTTTTATTCACACTTTCATTTCTTTCTTTCACTTGTTCGTTCATTCATTTTTCACGTATTCATTCATTCATTCATTCATTTATACATTTTGCAACTCCCTGTGCGGGAGTCGCCTTGGCGACCCATCGGTCCCGTAGCCTTTCAATGTTTCTATACTCTACTCGGACAACCATGTCGATAGTCTTCCGTTTTATTGTTGTAAACCATTCATTGTTTCGTTGTTGAACGCGTAAGGGACTTGCACGTAAGCTTGTGTCTTAGCACGAGCGTAGAGCGCGGTACGAGAGTTTCTATATTTGCCGAGTTCTTTTCTATGTTCTAAACAAGCATGCAAGATGGGATTATTCCCTTAGCTAGGTGCGTTGAGTCATTTATTAGCATGCACGGTGTTATCGCCTAGTGATTCTAGCAAGTGTGCCGCATTATTATGTGTCTAGGCTAAGCAAAGACAGGTTCATCGGAGCCACCTACCTTAGCGATGTTCGTATCGGCCGAGCGATACTCCGAGCGCGCCTTTGAAAGTCTAAGTCTGGATTCATCTTGACGGGCCAATGTAAGCCCTGCATCGATTCTTCATCAGGTCGATGCCAACTCTCCGGGTCGACGGCTCGTTCAAGTCGTTGCACTTGCCGTTTGAATCGGTATTCCGCTAGGACGGAGCGGGTCGTTACATAATACACCATTCAAAATAAGTCTCGTCCTCGAGACTTCTTGAGTGCAGGTCATCCTATCATTCCTTAACTCGTGTCGTCGTATTTCTTAGACAATTCTATCGAACGGCTCTATCGTTCGATGGCATCGAACCACGCTCGATACTTTTCTAAGTTCTGTGTCGCATACATTTGGTCGATTTTATTAAATAACTTTTCATTCATTTTAGAGTTGTTGGCACTTATTCAATTCAAGTGTTTCTTCGTCTTGGTTGCTATTTCTTCGTGTCATGGGACTAAAAATGGTCGCACGAGGCACGTTGTAATTTATCAAGTGCGCGGATCATGGTTTGAGGCAAACTCACTTTCGTTTATCTCGATCATTGAGATGACCTGATTCACTTCTCAAGCGTTCGTGCCAACGAAATCAGTATAATTTCTTCTTAGCGGGGTCGACCAAGTCTAAATAATATTCGTCCAATTCAATACCAAGTATTGCACTATCATCGAGTATATCTTCCTATCAATTGTTCAATTCGTTATACCAACTTTTACTTGCACGATATCGATTCCATATCATTCACTTGTTTAGGGCCAATCTCATTGTCGTTCACACATACTCCGCTCACACATTTCTTGGATTCCGAGCCACGCTCGTACTAGTATCGATCGTTTACTTAACGCAATTTCAAGATCTTCGACACTCTTTCATTCCTCAAGTCTTGCTTGAACTCAATGTATCACTTGGCTGGATCGTGCACGCATTCCAAGCGTCCTCAAAATACATGCATTCCGCCAAGCCGCATGATCTAGAAATTTGTCATTCTCACTCGAGTCGCATCGTGCACATACTCAAGCGTCCCTAAAATATATGCATGTCAGCCGAATCTCGTGAGGGGTATTCCTATATTCGTGATTCACATTATCCATCCATGCCAATCCTCAAGATCAATCTTTTTGATTGATAACTCATGAAACAGGACGTCTCGCCTAACCGCTAGGCCATCTTTTCGAGGCTAAGTCAATGTCAGGATAGGAATTATAGTTTCCCAACAATAATGCCAACACTGACCCCAATCCTAGGGTCAAACCAAAGTCAGTAGTACGGGATTTCTATCCAAGCTCGTATCACTCAGATTTCTAAACATCGAGCACGATCACCTATTCGCATCAAGGCATTCGTCGCGTATCGCAACGAATGCAAATCCATTCAAATCACTAAATTGACATACTTCACATATCCATTCTAACCAATTCATGTATTCGATCACGAGTTCATCTAGCTTTGACAATATATTGCACCCCAATCTCATGCGAGTCCGATTATCCACGGTGGTTCATGAATCACCATGCAACGCTTCCGTGGAATAAGCATTCTCATCGGGGCGTAACTCTTGCTTGCATCTAGACTAATTCATTCTCGATACGCGGATTGGACCTACGCAATCCTCAAGCTCAATCATCAAGCACACCGAGTCATTCTCAAGTTCACCTTCGCGTCACCACAAGTCGAAGCACACAAATTGCCACGCCATGCTAGTTCAATCACCCCCGCTGTATGAATCACCATATCAGCGTTTACGCGGAGTGATCGCCCTAATCGGCGTGACGCATGTGCATGCGAGGCTGGAGTTGCGCTCACATAAGACAAGCATGTCGACGTTGGGGTTATCGTCGAAGTAAATCCAAGCATTCATATTTTCATCCAAGCCAAATTAATTTGACAGTCTGACCGTCATGCGTTCAATTAGAAAATCCTCGAGCCAAGTCTATCTTTTCTTCGACAAATTTTTAACATCTCAAGTATAGCATCCAACGGAACAATGACATTTGCACGATCGTCATTCGCCGAGTCAGAGTACCCCCGAGTTATCGCATATCGATCTTTGATACGCCTCAATACCATCGACGATATGCGTAACCTGACGATCTTTCTTTGCAACCGACTTTGAGTCGTACGTTGATGCTGTTGTCCGAGTTGGATATTCCACAATTTCATTTAATATTCAAGATCAAGTTCAACTGCTATTCCTCAAGCTAGTTTCAAGATCATTGTTCAAACTCAAGTCACAATTCATTTGAATCGATCCGAAATCGTACGTGCGATCCTCTAAGTTTCCTCGATCAAGACCATTCATTTTTATTCATTGTTCCGAACCATTTTCTAATTCGCGTTGCCCTTTGACAAGTTGTCCAGCGACATCTCGTTCGGGACTTTTGAAGTCACGGCCAACTAATCATGACACGTTATAAGGCTTTGCGCGTAATCATCGCTTGCCGACATACTCGTTCTATCCGCATATCCTTTAGTCTCGCTCGAACAATTTCTCTGTTGTCCATACACCACTCAGGGTTCGAACCACTCGACTAGTCGTCGACACTTATTCTTATTCTTCCTCGAAGCTATCACATACACCACTCGAGTTCAAGTCATTCTATAAATCCTCAATCACATTCGCATTATTTGCTAAGATATTTTTCAGATTCGTTTGACGAATCTCTAGCGTAATCGCTCATGTCGTATCGACGCACTAGGTCATTCGTACTATTCTTCAAGATATAAATTAATCTTCCATGCACGCCTAAGCGTGAACTCGATAGCATTCCTATCGATAGACACTCAAAGTGTATCTTCGTTCTCGACCGAGCGGTACTTGATATCGCTCGTAACTCGATTGTACCAACAGTCGAGGTGCGCGACACGTGACACAACATAACCAGAAGCCCGTGTGTATAGCTATCCCATGCGGACCAAATTCGAGTTCGTACGCTCACTTATTCTCGCTCGAGCGATAACCGATCTCGCTCGCATCTCGTTTGTACCGGAAGGTCTAGGTGTGTGATACTTCGCACAACTTAGCCAAAAGGCTGCGTACATAATCATCCTGTTCGAACTATACTCCGGTCTCGTGTACTTCGTTTGCTATTGTCAGCGTAAGCTTATTCAAGCACGCACTGCATTTGCTTACTCTTAGCATCGGTTCCTTCCAACTCAAGTTCATCGTGGTGGCACAAAGGCCTTCGCCTATCGATCCTGTCCAACCGAGTACTTGTACGAGCTTTTGAAAATATTAGACTTATTGTATGGAACATCCCAAGGCACAACGAGAGAGAGCGTACCCATCTTTTGTTTCTAACCGAGCTTTCAAAACTGAGAAAATTGTATGAAGTCTAAGGACGTTAAGCCGTGCTCTGATACCAATCTGTCACGCCATGCTCCCATAGGAGCGATCATCCTCGCTAAGGCGTGATGCCGCACGGGCCTAGGTTGCGCCCGTGCAAGGCCAAGTCCAGAAACGGCCGATTTGAGCTAGGCCACAGAGTCGCACAGAGTGTCCCCATTGCAGCGGAAAGTAAATGAACACAAGTAGAAGCGAATTCGAACTCTTTATTGATATTCAAGAAGTTTACAAGCGGCGCTAGGCCGATATTACAAGTCGCTCAAGCTCTCTCTCTGAAACATAAAAGGGCGCACCAAGTGGCTTACAATATGGAATGATTCATGGCGATGTTCCGATACATTATGTCCTGTATAGGGTGCTTCAGCTTCTTGCAACGTCCCAAGGCCCCGGAGTTGGCTCCGCGCCTTAACACGTTCGATGGAAGCTCCGCACCCGCCGGCGTCTCCTGCATCCTGCAAGCAGACTGTGGGGTTATCAGTACATTGTTATGCACTGGTGGGGAGGCTTGCTCGCCCACAATGCTATCATTACCAAACACGTTCTATTTACTTTTGTGCATCTCTATCATTCATTGTCTTTCTAATCTTGTCTTAGGATCAATTTTATGGCATATGTCATAACCTATCCCGTGTTGCTAAATTCAAGTGTCGCATGGAAATACATGTACAACTTACCCATACTTACCGTCCGGCCTTCCCTGTCCAAAGTAAACCAAGTTAGACAACAGTTCATATATTTCAACTAGACATGATTCATGTAAGCATTCAGTGTCAAGGGCGTGTTCCTACCTCAGATTCTAGGGCGTCGTGGGCATGTTCTAGTACGTCGTAGGCACGTTTTAGAGTGTTACAATTCAAGCATGTTCAGAGTGTTACGTTTCGAGCATGTTCAGAGTGTTACGTTTCGAGCATGTTCAAAGTGTTATGTTTCGAGCATGTTCAGGATATTACATTCAAGCATGTTCAGGAGTGTTACATATTGAGCATGTTTTCAGGAGGCACTTCATTTTACTTAGACTACTTTGATTTCAATACAATAACTTGCACTTGGATTGCCACCAGCATAGTCCACTTAATCTACATGCATGGGTCGCTGGCTTTACAAGCCATTTTAGATATATCACTTGGGCATTCTCACCTATCGAAGCGTGATGGTTGGTACACCTTGATAGTCTTTTGAAATGCCTGGCCTTACGCCTCTTTGAGCGGCCGAGCCCCCACTCAAAGTAGCCTGTAAGCCCCATGTCTGATTTCGCCTAGGCCGGCCACGGTATTCCCCCTATCGCCCGTGCCGCAGAATCCTTCCTCATGACGGCCACGGTATTCCCCCCCATCGTCTGTGTCGTTTGTCCACGACCATTTCGTATTTTACTTGTCATGTAACTTAACGGCTGTCTTGAGCCATAATGCGTTATCGACCAGGTTGGCGTCCGTGCAGCGCGGGTAGCGAGCCCCGTTGCACGTGCCCGTTATACCTGTCGCTAACGTCTTTCATGTCTTATCTTTTATTCACTCTTTCATTTCTTTCTTTCACTTGTTCGTTCATTCATTTTTCACGTATTCATTCATTCATTCATTCACTTATTCATTCATTCATTTATTTATACATTTTGCAACTCCTTGTGCGGGAGTCGCCTTGGCGACCCATCGGTCCCGTAACCTTTCAATGTTGCTATACTCTACTCGAACGACTATGTCGATAGTCTTCCGTTTCATTGTTTTAAACCATTCATTGTTTCGTTGTTGAACGTATAAGGGACTTGCACGTAAGCTTGTGTCTTAGCACGAGCGTAGAGCGCGATGCGAGAGTTTCTATATTTGCCGAGTTCTTTTCCATGTTCTAAATAAGCATACAAGATGGGATTATTCCCTTAGCTAGGTGCGTTGAGTCATTTATTAGCATGCACGGTGTTATCGTCTAGCGATTCTAGCAAGTGTGCCGCATTATTATGTGTCTAGGCTAAGCAAAGACAGGTTCATCGGAGCCACCTACCTTAGCGATGTTCGCATCGGCCGAGCGATACTCCGAGCGCGCCTTTGAAAGTCTAAGTCTGGATTCATCTTGACGGGCCAATGTAAGCCCTGCATCGATTCTTCATCAGGTCGATGCCAACTCTTCGGGTCGACAGCTCGTTCGAGTCGTTGTACTTGCCGTTTGAATCGGCGTTCCGCTAGGGCGGAGCGGGTCGTTACATAATACACCATTCAAAATAAGTCTCGTCCTCGAGACTTCTTGAGTGCAGGTCATCCTATCATTCCTTAACTCGTGTCGTCGTGTTTCTTAGACAATTCTATCGAACGGCTCTATCGTTCGATGGCATCGAACCACGCTCGATACTTTTCTAAGTTCTGTGTCGCATACATTTGGTCGATTTTATTAAATAACTTTTCATTCATTTTAGAGTTGTTGGCACTTATTCAATTCAAGTGTTTCTTCGTCTTGGTTGCCATTTCTTCGTGTCATGGGACTAAAAATGGTCGCACGAGGCACGTTGTAATTTATCAAGTGCGCGGATCATGGTTTTAGGCAAACTCACTTTCGTTTATCTCGGTCATTGAGATGACCTGATTCGCTTCTCAAGCGTTCGTGCCAACGAAATCAGTATGATTTCTTCTTAGCGGGGTCGACCAAGTCTAAATAATATTCGTCCGATTCAAGACCAAGTATTGCACTATCATCGAGTATATCTTCCTATCAATGGTTCAATTCGTTATACCAACTTTTACTTGCACGATATCGATTCCATATCATTCACTTGTTTAGGGCCAATCTCATTGTCGTTCACACATACTCCGCTCACACGTTTCTTGGATTCCGAGCCACGCTCGTACTAGTATTGATCGTTTACTTAACGCAATTTCAAGATCTTCGACACTCTTCCATTCCTCAAGTCTTGCTTGAACTCAATGTATCACTTGGCTGGATCGTGCACGCATTCCAAGCGTCCCCAAAATACATGCATTCCGCCAAGCCGCATGATCTAGAAATTTATCATTCTCACTCGAGTCGCATCGTGCACATACTCAAGCGTCCCTGAAATATATGCATGTCAGCGGAATCTCGTGAGGGGTATTCCTATATTCGTGATTCACATTATCCATCCATGCCAATCCTCAAGATCAATCTTTTTGATTGATAACTCATGAAACAGGACGTCTCGCCTAACCGCTAGGCCATCTTTTCGAGGCTAAGTCAATGTCAGGATTGGAATCATAGTTCCCCAACAATAATGCCAACACTGACCCCAATCCTAGGGTCAAACCAAAGTCAGTAGTACGGGATTTCTACCCAAGCTCGCGTCACTCAGATTTCTAAACATCGAGCACGATCGCCTATTCGCATCAAGGCATTCGTAACGAATTCAAATCCATTCAAATCACTAAATTGACATACTTCACATATCCATTCTAACCAATTCATGTATTCGATCATGAGTTCATCTAGCTTTGACAATATGTTGTGCCCCAATCTCACGCGAGTCCGATTATCCACGGTGGTTCATGAATCACCATGCAACGCTTCCGTGGAATAATCATACTCATCGGAACGTAACTCTTGCTTGCGTCTAGACTAATTCATTCTTGATACGCGGATTGGACCTACGCAATCCTCAAGCTCAATCATCAAGCACACCGAGTCATTCTCAAGTTCACCTTCGCGTCACCACAAGTCGAAGCACACAAATTGCCACGCCATGCTAGTTCAATCACCCCCGCTGTATGAATCACCATATCAGCGCTCACGCGGAGTGATCGCCCTAATCGGCGCGACGCATGTGCGAGGCTGGAGTTGCGCTCATATAAGACAAGTATGTCGACGTTGGGGTTATCGTCGAAGTAAATTCAAGCATTCATATTTTCATCCAAGCCAAATCAATTCGACAGTCTGACCGTCATGCGTTCAACTAGAAAATCCTCGAGCCAAGTCTATCTTTTCTACGACAAATTTTTAACATCTCAAGTATAGCATCCAACGAAACAATGACATTTGCACGATCGTCATTCGCCGAGTCAGAGTACCCCCGAGTTATCGCATATCGATCTTTGATACGCCTCAATACCATCGACGATATGCGTAACCTGACGATCTTCCTTTGCAACCGATTTCGAGTCGTGCGTTGATGCTGTTGTCCGAGTTGGATATTCCACAATTTCATTTAATATTCAAGATCAAGTTCAACTGCTATTCCTCAAGCTAGTTTCAAGATCGTTGTTCAAACTCAAGTCACAATTCATTTGAATCGATCCGAAATCGTACGTGCGATCCTTTAAGTTTCCTCGATCAAGACCATTCATTTTCATTCATTGTTTCGAACCATTTTCTAATTCGCGTTGTCCTTTGACAAGTTGTCCAGCGACATCTCGTTCGGGACTTTTGAAGTCACGGCCAACTAATCATGACACGTTCTAAGGCTTTGCGCGATATCATCGCTTGCCGACATACTCGTTCTATCCGCATATCCTTTAGTCTCGCTCGAACAATTTCTCTGTTGTGCATACACCACTCAGGGTTCGAGCCACTCGACTAGTCGTCGACACTTATTCTTATTCTTCCTCGAAGCTATCACATACACCACTCGGGTTCAAGTCATTCTATAAATCCTCAATCACATTCGCATCATTTGCTAAGATATTTTTCAGATTCGTTTGACGAATCTCTAGCGTAATCGCTCACGTCGTATCGACGCACTAGGTCGTTCGCACTATTCTTCAAGATATAAATTAATCTTCCATGTACGCCTAAGTGTGAACTCGATAGTATTCCTATCGATAGACACTCAAAGTGTATCTTCGTTCTCGACCGAGCGGTACTTGATATCGCTCGCAACTCGATTGCACAAAAAGTCGAGGTGCGCGACACGCGACACAACATAATCAGAAGGCCGTGTGTATAGCTATCCCGTGCGGACCATATTCGAGTTCGTACGCTCACTTATTCTCGCTCGAGCGATAACCGATCTCGCTCACATCTCGTTTGTACCGGAAGGTCTAGGTGCGCGATACTTCGCACAACTTAGCCAAAAGGCTGCGTGCATAATCATCATGTTCTAATTATACTCCGATCTCGTGTACTTCGTTTGCTATTGTCAGCGTAAGCTTATTCAAGCATGCACTACATTTGCTAACTCTTAGCATCGGTTCCTTCCAACTCAAGTTCGTCGTGGTGGCACAAAGGCCTTCGCCTATCGATCCCGTCCAACCAAGTACTTGTACGAGCTTTTGAAAATATTAGACTTATTGTATGGAACATCCCAAGGCACAACGAGAGAGAGTGTACCCATCTTTTGTTTCTAACCGAGCTTTCAAAACTGAGAAAATCGAATGAAGTCAAAGGACGTTAAGTCGTGCTCTGATACCAATCTGTCACGCCCCGCTCCCGTAGGAGCGATCGTCCTCGCTAAGGCGTGATGCCGCACGGGCCTAGGTTGCGCCCGTGCAAGGCCAAGTCCAGAAACGGTCGATTTGAGCTAGGCCACAGAGTCGCACAGAGTGTCCCCATTGCAGCGGAAAGTAAATGAACACAAGTAGAAGCGAATTCGAACTCTTTATTAATAATCAAGAAGTTTACAAGCGGCGCTAGGCCGATATTATAAGTCGCCCAAGCTCTCTCTCTCTGAAACATAAAAGGGCGTGCCAAGTGGCTTACAATATGGAATGATTCATGGCGATATTATGTCCTGTATAGGGTGCTTCAGCTTCTTGCAACGTCCCAAGGCCCCGGAATTGGCTCCGCGCCTTAACATGTTCGATGGAAGCTTCGCACCCGTCGGCGTCTCCTGTATCCTGCAAGCAGACTGTAGGGTTATCAGTACATTGTTATGCACTGGTAGGGAGGCTTGTTCGCCCACAATACTATCATTACCAAACACGTTCCATTTACTTTTGTGCATCTCTATCATTCATTGTCTTTCTAATCTTGCCTTAGGATCAATTTTATGGCATATGTCATAACCTATCCCGTGTTGCCAAATTCAAGTGTCGTATGGAAATACATGCACGACTTACCCATACTTACCGTCTGGCCTTCCCTGTCCAAAGTAAACCAAGTTAGACAACAGTTCATATATTTCAACTAGACATGATTCATGTAAGCATTCAGTGTCAAGGGGGTGTTCCTGCCACAGATTCTAGGGCGTCGTGGGCATGTTCTAGCACGTTGTAGGCACGTTTCAGAGTGTTACGTTTCGAGCATGTTCAGAGTGTTACGTTTCGAGCATGTTCAGAGTGTTACGTTTCGAGCATGTTCAGGATATTACATTCAAGCATGTTCAGGAGTGTTACATATTGAGCATGTTTTCAGGAGGCACTTCATTTTACTTAGACTACTTTGATTTCAATGCAAGAACTTGCACGTGGATTGCCACCAGCATAGTCCACTTAATCTACATGCATGAGTCGCTGGCTTTACAAGCCATTTTGGACATATCACTTGGGCTTCTCACCTTACGTCTCTTTGAGCGGCCGAGCCCCCACTCGAAGCAGCCCGTAAGCCCCATGTCTGATTCCGTCTAGGCCGGCCACGGTATTCCCCCTCCATCGCCCGTGCCGCAGAATCCTTCCTCATGACGGCCACGGTATTCCCCCCATCGCCCGTGCCGTTTGTCCACGACCATTTTGTATTTTACTTGTCATGTAACTTAACGTCTGTCTTGAGCCATAATGCGTTATCGACCAGGTTGACGTCCGTGCAGCGCGGGTAGCGAGCCCCGTTGTACGTGCCCGTCATACCTGTCGCTAACGTCTTTCATGTCTTATCTTTTATTCACTCTTTCATTTCTTTCTCTCACTTGTTCTTTCATTCATTTTTCACGTATTCATTCATTCACTTATTCATTCATTCATTCATTTGTACATTTTGCAACTCCCTGTGCGGGAGTCGCCTTGGCGACCCATCGGTCCCGTAGCCTTTCAATGTTGCTATACTCTACTCGGACGACTATGTCGATAGTCTTCCGTTTTATTGTTGTAAACCATTCATTGTTTTATTGTTGAACGCGTAAGGGACTTGCACGTAAGCTTGTGCCTTAGCACGAGCGTAGAGCGCGGTGCGAGAGTTTCTATATTTGCCGAGTTTTTTCCATGTTCTAAACAAGCATGCAAGATGGGATTATTCCCTTAGCTAGGTGCGTTGAGTCATTTATTAGCATGCACGGTGTTATCGCCTAGCGATTCTAGCAAGTGTGCCGCATTATTATGTGTCTAGGCTAAGCAAAGACAGGTTCATCGGAGCCCACCATAGCGATGTTCGCATCGGCCGAGCGATACTCCGAGCGCGCCTTTGAAAGTCTAAGTCTGGATTCATCTTGACGGGCCAATGTAAGCCCTGTATCGATTCTTCATCAGGTCGATGCCAACTCTCCGGGTCGACGGCTCGTTCGAGTCGTTGCACTTGCCGTTTGAATCGGCGTTCCGCTAGGGCGGAGCGGGTCATTACAGCTGCCTTGATCCTGTCTACCAAGTTGGATTGAACTTGTAGACTTGTTAGAACCCCTACATCACTAGGAAGTATAACCTCGATGCCCATCTCCTGAAGGTTTTCTAAGATATGCTTTTGTGTTGTTAACATAAATGTGCCGCCTCTCCTGCTAAGAGCGTATGCTACCACATTAGCCTTGCCTGGATAATACTGAAGCTCCACGTCGTAATCCTTGATCAACTCCAACCATCTTCTCTGCCTCATGTTCAGTTCCTTCTGAGTAAAGATGTACTTCATACTTTTGTGGTCTGTGTACATGTCCACTCGATCACCATATAAGTAATGCCTCCATAGCTTCAAAGCAAATACTACTGCCGCCAACTCCAAATCATGACTTGGATAATTCTTCTCGTGATCTCGAAGTTGCCTAGATGCATATGCTATCACCTTCTCATGTTGCATGAGGACGCACCCAAGTCCTTTTCCTGGCGCGTCACAATATACTGTAAAATCTTCGGGTCCAACTGGCAATATAAGAATAGGTGCTGATATAAACTTCTGCTTCAGATTCTTAAATAATGCCTGGCATTCTGCCGACCAGACGAATGGTACATCCTTCCGTGTCAAACGGATCATGGGTGCTGAAAGCTTTGCAAAGTCTGATGCGAACCTTCTGTAATATCCTGCCAATTCTAAGAAACTCCGCACATCAGCTACGGTCTTGGGTAGTGGCCAACTCTCCACTGCTTCTACCTTCTTGGGATCCGTCCAGAACTCACACTTGCTGAGCTTGGCATGGAACTGGTTCTCTCTCAGAACCTGTAACAATTTTCTAAGGTGATCTTCATGCTCCTCTTTACTAGCAGAGTATACGAGAATGTCGTCAAGAAACACAATGACAAACTGATCAAAGTAAGGCATAAAGATGCGGTTCATCAAATCCATAAATATTGCTGGAGTATTGGTCAAACCAAACGGTATTACCAAGAATTCATAATGCCCATACTTCGACCTGAATGCTGTCTTGGGAATATCCTCCTTCTGAACCCTCACTTGATGATATCCTGAACGAAGATCTATCTTGGAGAAAACTCTAGCTCTGCTCAACTGATCAAACAAGTCGTCGATCCTAGATAGTGGGTACTTGTTCTTTACTGTTACCGCGTTAAGCTTCTTGTAATCGATGCACAATCTGGATGACCCATCCTTCTTCCCCACAAGTACCACTGGTACTGCCCATGGTGATATGCTAGCTTGGATGAACTTCTTCTCCTTCAGTTCCTCTATGTGCTGATATACCTTGGCCTGCTCTGAATCCGCCATTCTGTAAACTCGATCTGATATCGGTTTAGTTCCAGGTGCCAATTCTATACTGAATTCAATATCCCTAACAGGTGGTAGACCTGGAAGTTCTTCAAGAAATACGTATAGAAACTCTTCAACTACCTTCGGAACCTGAACTTCTTTCATTGCCGTTACTACCCCCTTGCTCTTGGTGAGTTGTCACTGTTCTGACTAAGGTGAATCTCTTCATGCCTGGAATATCAAAAGATACACTCTCTCTACGACAATCTATTATCGCATGACTGTCTTTCAGCCAGTCCATGCATAAGATAACGTCGAAATTTCTAACAGAAAATTCTATCAACCGGGCGGGTAAGGAATGCCCGAAAACTACAACGCTACATGCTAGTATAACTCTATTAACTCCTACGAGTTCATTACCAGTGAGTATATTTAACCTCCCTGGCAATGCCTCGAATTCCATTCCTAGCCGTGTTGCAAATTATGCAGATATAAATGAGTGTGATGCTCCCGAATCAAACAATGCTACTGCGGGATATGAGACGACGAGAATGTTACCTGCCACAACATCTTCCGATGTTAATGCCTCTTCCAAGGACAGAGTGAATGCCTGCCCTCGATCTCCTTGTTGGTTTCTATGTTGCGGCCTAGCCTGGTGCTGCTGCTGGCCCCTGCCTTGATGATGCTGGGGTGGTCTATGCTGGTGTTGCTGCATCGGCGGTCCTTGCTGTCGAAACATCTGAGCTTGCGACATGAACGGGCGCTGTGCCAACGGTCTCACTGCCACCGCTGGTCCTCGATACTGGCCTGCCCCTGGTGCTGGCAGAGCAAAAAATTATAGACTTCTATCCTAACACGTTTTTCGGTACAAAGTGTATCCAACGGCAGACATCATTTTGATCCAAAATTACCATTTTGCTCCTGTGTCCAAATTGGACTTATGGGTAGGCTATCCTAGCTAATTTGACCATTCTGGACGCGTTGGTGATATTTGTTTTGTCATTCGACAACATCTGTAGATTTTGCTTATGTATCATCCTTAATTTATAATTAATTATTATTATTAGTGTATATATTTTCATGTTTGGATTTTGTAAAACTCTAAAATGATCTTTGTGCTTCTAAGGGTTCTAATGGTTGGTTATAGGCTTAGTGTCACCCCAAGTTGATTTTCTATGCTAGGACATCCCTTAGCTAGTGTCCAGTTAGGAGTCATGTCACACCACTAGTGTAATCTTAATCATAACTTAGAGGCTGAGTTTGTATATCATTATTATTGACAGGACACTGGACTTCTGTATCTTCATATTCTTATTCTTGCTTTGCTCGAGACAAGTACCCCTACAAGTTTATTTACTGCGTATAACAATAAACTGTGATTAAATCATGTTGGAATACTGCTTTCTGGATAACTGCAAGTCATACCTTCACATGCTTCTTACTGGTTCTCAGTACATGTTTCACTATGCTTTATACTGCTCTGAGTATCCACCATATTTTATACTGCTCTCAGTACCTACCATGCTTATACTGCTCCCAGTGTCTTTCACATGTTTTATACTGTTCTCGTATCACTCACATGTTATAAAATGGGTAATGGAAAAACTGTTAGTAGAGTACGTGATCATGCCCCCTTCTTCATATGTATTTATCGCGCACGGTAACATTCTATATGTAACTTTGCCGTAGGTTATGATCCCGCGTTTGTGTATGGATATACACCGATGTCGTTAGTGCACGTATGTGCATTCCAGAAAAAACTTGATATGTACCACTGTACATCCTATTTACCTATTGATCGATCACGTACATGCTGCAGTTTTAAACTTTAAAACGAATATGCATTGCCATGATGAAATGTATCTAAAACTGGATAAATCAAGATATGTCATGATTACGTTATTTCATCTATTTCCATCACATGATCAGTATTATATGTTTGTAGTACAAGTACTTGCTCCCGTCCTGACAGGATAACGTTGTAGGTTCACTTTCCGAGGAGGAAATGCTATGTGTTACATATTATGGTACTGCATTGAGGACCTGGCCTTAGCTCCCGAAGAGGCCTCAGCGGGGAACCTTACTTAGATATCTTTCATGTATTTTGAGACTTAGACTTTGGTTTGAACTTATATTTAGATACTGGACTTTGTCTCCAGTTAGATACTTTGGAAGTGTATTATTAAGTCTGTACTTGTTTACTTTCGCTTATAGATGATGTGTTGTGATGAACCTTTAAATGTAATATTAGAACTGTTAGCAGCTTAGATCCTTTATTGTCTATTCTTAGAACAGCTTACTACGCTTTAACCAAGCGTAGGCTGGACATGGCTCGGCCCGGCCTAACAATTTGGGTAACGGATCGTGACAGCATGCAAATGGCGGTACCGAAAGAAGATACTCCACTAAAGTTCTTGTTGTATGTTTACATTGTAGGAAAAAATTAAAATGAGACCATATATAGCCATGGTATAGGAAAGTTATGCCGATATTTAAAATCATGTATCAACATATAGTAATCTTGTATGAGTCATTAATCGCAGTTTATGTATTAGTAATCTTGTATGAGTCTTTTTAAAGTTGTATTAGTCATTAATCGCACTTTACGTACTAGTAATCTTGTATAAGTCTTTTTAAATTATGCAAATCATGTATTAGTCATTCAATTATCTAATTTATACTTTTTAAAAACCTAAATGGTAGAAAGTAAAATAAATTTTTTTTTTACTAATTAATTTTTACTTGCAAATTTTTTTAGCCATTCAATTTTTATTTTTTTTAGAAACCAATTCTTGTATTTGTTATTCAAATTTTATTTTATTTTGGATTTTTTTGACCAAAAAATGGGCTGGCCCGGTTCAGCGGTGAACCGGCCCAGCCCAAGACTGGTTCAGCTCGGCCGGACCAAACCGGGCCCCGGGTCCGGGCTGGGTCCAGCCTCTTCACTCCGGGTTAGCTCGGTCCGGCCCGCTCGTACTATCGGTTTGAGCCCGGCCCGAACTAGGCCTGGTCAAACCCGGTTTGACCTGGGCCCAGTCTGGCATAGCCCGGCCCATCGCACACCACGAGTCGCCCTCGACCGTTAGATCGAGTGGGTATGCGCGCAGGCCCCAGGCGGCCCCCCGATCCGATGGTGTAGGAGGGGGGGACCGGGCCGAGCGGAGCTCCCACCGTCGGATTTTATATATATATATATATATATATATATATATATATATATATATATATATCCCTAAGGCACTAGCCTAGTGGTAGTGCGGGAGGCCGCCCGAGCATAGATTTCGGATTCGAATTCTCCTCCGGACGGCTAGTTGGCTTTGGGCCACGATCCAACTTATATGGGAAGGAATATTGCACCAAACTTATTGCATCAATTGTTGCACCAAACAATCTCAAACACACATTTATTTCTATCATGTGGTTATAAAGCATTCCATAAAGTTGTTGCCACATCAGCATGCTTTATAACCACATGATTGAAATATATGTGTGGTTGAGATTGTTTGGTGCAATAATTGATGCAATAAGTTTGGTGCAATATCTCTACCCATATATATATATATATATATATATATATATATATATATATATATATATATAAATATATATATATATATATATATATATATATATATATATATATATATATATATATATATATATATATATAGGAAGCGGATCAAAAGCCCCCCTTAGAAAACCCCCTAAAAAACCCCCTCACTCTAATCCGTAATTTAATATTAATATTAATGTTAATATTAACATTAAACTTAACATTTAAATTAATATTAACATTAACATTAACATTAATATTAACATTAACATTAATATTAATATAAAAAATATAAAAAAAAAATTATATTAATATTAACATTAATATTAACATTAACATTAATATTAATATTAATATTAACATTAATATTACGAATTAGAGTGAGGGAATTTTTTAGCAGATTTTCTAAGGAAACTTTTGATCCGCTCCCATATATATATATATATATATATATATATATATATATATATATATATATATATATATATATATATATATATATATATATATATATATATATATATTATAGGCCACATTCAACTCTCTTAAGTTTTAACCAATATACACACACACACACACACACACACACACACACACACGCACGCTACTGGTTAAAACTTAAGAGAGGTGAATGTGGCCTATTTCTCTCTCTCTCCCTCTACAAAATTTCTAGGCTAATTATAAGGGCACATCAAAATCTTACCAGGGCTATCTAGGATTGGGACTAGCCCATGTTTGTGGAAAAATTACTAGGACTATCCCAATTTTCTACTCAAAGGGCTACCCAAACTCCACACCCCCCCCAGATCCCAAATTTCACTCTCATTTGTAAAATTCACTCTCTCTTCCAAAATCCTAACTTTCTTCCTCCTCCTCCTCCTCCTCCTCTCCTCCGCGTCTTCTTCTTCTTCACCATTTCTCACTCCCCAAACTATACATCTTCTTCTTCATCTACTTCTCCACAATTTCTCCACTCTAAACCCTAGATTTCTTCTCCATCATTTCCATCAAAATCCTAGTTTTTCTCTCCACAATTTTTATTCTCATCATTTTGATTCCTCACAAATAATGCATGAAAATAAATCCTAACATGTTTATTTCATTCTTTCTCACAAAAAATGCACTAAACCCTAAAATGTATATTTCATTATGTTGTCAAGATGGAAATAAATCCTGACATATATTTTTATTCGGCCATTTCGATTTTAGTACTGCCAGAAATTGTGGCAGTCCTAAAATGTACTTGATGTACAGCAAGTTCCTTTCAGGACTGCCACAATTCCTGACAGTCCTCACTACTTATAGGACTGTCAGAAATTGTGGCAGTCCTGTTGTATAGCAAGGTCCTTTGAAGACTGCCACAATTCCTGGCAGTCTTCAATACTTCTAGGACTGCCAGAAATTGTGACAGTCCTGTTGTACAGCAAGTCCCTTTGAGGACTGCCACAATTTCTGACAGTCCTCAATACTTTTATGTCACTCCCCGTTCCCGGAATGCGTATTTTTATATATGAACAACTCATGTGTATTTATTTAGTATTTATCATGTATTATTCTGTATTTAAATTCCTTTAGTTTCATGTTAATTAATTATCTGCTCTTTAAAATTTTCATGTTAATTAATTTCCTGCAATTTTATTTCTGCAATTATATTTCTGCAATTTTATTTCCTGCATTTTATTTGCTACTTTAGTCTTATTGGGTTTCGGTTTGCTGAATCCCCTTAAACCCGGCCCATTAGCTCCCACCTACCACCATCTTCCTATTTAAAGCTTTCATCTCTTTCTCTCTCCTCATTACTTCATTCTCACCATTACTTCTTCTTTTTCCTCTCATTACTCCCCACCACCTACCAGCAGCAGGAGAAGGCAAGTGCAAACTTGCTTCTCAATCACCCATTTTTATGGTTCATTTGCCTTCTTCTCGTGATTCCAAGAGAGATTAGTTCTTAGCATTTTTTATTTCTCCGGCTGGTTTCCTCTAGATCTAAGTTGTAGTATTTCGGCTGTTCATGGGTTCTTAGTTCATGGGTGTATTTCTCTGGCACTGGAGCGAAGGCTCCATAGTACTTGGAGTTCGGGAAATGTTGTACGCACACGTTCTTACGTGCTCGCGTAAAACATCAGCCCAGTCACGCACACGTCTTTACGTGTTTGCGTGTATTTTCAGTCACGCACGCGTCTTTACGTGTTTGCGTGTATTTTCAGTCACGCACACGTTTGTACGTGTCTGCGTGTATTTTCAGTCCCGCACACGTCTGTACGTGTCTGCGTGTATTTTTAGTCACGCTAACGTTCTCATGAGCGTGCGTGTATTTTCAGTCACGCACACATCCATGAGCGTGCGTGTATTTTAGTCACGCACATCCTTGCGTGCGTAGATTTCTTGTCACCTTTTCACGCTCACTAGAGTCTGCGTGAATTTTCCTTCACGCTCACGCTGTGCTTGCTTGCGTGACTTTTCACGCTCATGCTTGCCAGCGTGTATCACTTTTCACGCTCACTATTCACGCCCACGCTCACCCCAGCTAGACTTAGCGTGACTTGTTGGTCTTAAGCATAGACTTCTTGCGTGACTTTTGGCCTTAGCATAGATTTGTTGGCGTGACTTCTTGACCTGGGTGTTTCAATTGTCTTATAATTATTCATTTAATGATGGCATGATAATTCTTCTATTATATTCTTACGCCTTTTTGCATGAACTTGATAAATCATGACATGTTAATATTGTAAATATGGATTGTTGTGTAGAATGTGTCATGTGTCTTGATTAATCTATGAATACCCAGTATGACTAGAACTTAATTCTGAGGAGTTATGGACCCGACCCCATATAATATTGATGACTTTCATGCCTTGTCACCATTGATAATGATTATGACATGGACTAAATAATTGATCATGCGTTCCTAGTTGGAACTAAGAGACTGGCTAGTCGTCTTATTGAATGAAATGAATGAGACACGTTCATGTAATGAACTATTATACTCGATTAGCCGATCCCGAATATTGGCATACAGGCACATGCAGGCTTCAAAGTAATTATTTATTATTTAATTTTCTATTTATCTTACAAAGACAGCATGTGTACTTTATGGTCAAGGCATGATTATTCCGTGGTTAAATTGATTGTTGCATCACGCTATGTAAAACCTACAACCTAGCCGCACGGGTATCGTTGTAGAGTTGCGCATATCGTATCCCGTACGAAAGTACTCATTCGAATGACCATGATCCACGGCATGGAACTTCACTCAACGTAGAGACCATTAAGTTAAATAAAATAATGATGGCATGGAGAGAATGGATTCCCGAGTTCTTACATGGCAGCCCCCTTGGGACTATTAAGTGCCCGACGGGCCGGCTGGTTCCCACAGATATTGTAGATCTGTCACACGGGCAGGGAACGATATCTGATTATATTATTGTACATGCTATAACGGCGGGCGTCTCGCTGGGACTCGTCTAACTACATGATTGGCGCAATTGATTGATTGGATAGACTAGCCTTTCTTGCACATAGTAAGAACTGAGGAATCCCTAATTGCATAATTCCAGGATAACTTGGGACTCATAATAGCAAGCCGTAGAAATTGATTGGCCGTTCAAGATGATTTGTTTGTGTACTGTACTCCTAACTGGGATGATCAGAATGTCAGGACATGACGGGCCAACTTATGTCCTTGTTTGGTTGGTGTAGTGCCCCGTCCCTACATCATGCCCCGTACTCTGTCCGCGGGGTACGCGAGAAAGGAACACTGTCGCTATCGATTCGGCCGGGACCGATAGGTCGGGATCGACCGAGTCGATCGAACGGGAACGGTTGAATTAAGACCCATTCCTCGTTATGGAATGTCTTCTTCGGAACCAAGTCCCATATTCAGCGGGTTGCGCCTCGAGGATTGACTCTGCGGCTGAGTCGGGAGAGACCTCCCGTTGCTCTGCTTTTCACGCCGCTTGCGTTGGTTTTGGCTTTGTTTCTGAATGCATTTTCGTGAATGTTTTCGATGGTTTTCATGACTCGCATTTCTTATCGAACTCCTTGAATAATACAGTGTTCTAATCGGTTGCTTGTGCGATTTCAGGTAATCGCGTAGGCGACGTCTAGCGCGTCTAACAAGTTCGCTCGCTAAGGTAAACTCAAGGTGAGTGGCTGACCCTCCTCTTCTCGACCCCCTTCTTAGGCAAAATCGATAGTGTTGGTACGAAGAAAAAGATAAATGCAAAGGCACGAAAGGCACGAACACGGGAAAAAGAATTGAGTTTTCAAAGAGAATGGTAGGCTATGTCTTAATAACTAAAAAGAAGAAAAATGGTCTTTGCACGGTCATGGACAACTTGTCGACAAGGTAGAGTTTCCCCGAACGGCAACCCGGGGCCACGGGACCGTTGCGGCCAAGAAAGGAAACAAATACAAAAGCTGTGCTGGGCACAACGTTAGGCGAGGACTTGCAGCGGGGCTCGCTACTCGCGCTGAAAGGGCCTCGTCTAATCAAAAGCAAAAAGGAGTCCACAATGGCTCTGGGAGCCAGTGACCAACACACGAAGTATAGCACTTAATATGCAAAAGATAACAATTGAAAGGAAAGAACATGGTAAGTTTCATAAGGCGCGACGCGGTCCGCCGGGGTAAGTTTCAACGTAAAGTTCACTATGCTTGTCATTACTTGTTTGGAAATTCATTAGGATGGTTAGAAACATTCATACTCTAATGTCATATAAACTCTTCAACCAAATGAGAGCTTGGAAATTTAAATAGCCACGCACCAGTACAAAGTGTAATGTACTGATCCTCGCTCTCCACGCAGGTACCCCGAACTACGAAGGGCGTGCCAACTAAAGCTCAAGGCGGCGTGCATTCTTTTGAAGCCTCGTCCGTGTGAAGGCTTGTTTTCTGGATTTCCTTTTGAAGAAGACCCGCACATCAGTCCAAAGAAAAATGACGACTCGACTTCCCGCCATAGCAGGTGGAAATATGTATTGGTTTTTGCTTGTATAAAAAGGGTGTAATGTATGGAACGACTATCTCATCGGCGTTCATTTTTGTAAGTCGAAGTCATGTTGTAGCCCGTGCGGCAATGATTGTAAAAAGAAGTCTATGTAAAGTTCATATTATCAATAAAAAGTTTATTTCCATTTCAAAATGTGTTATTCAATTCCTCTGCGTACTCAAATTTGATGTTGTGTTTCGGATAACCTTATAACTATGCCTTGTGCGAATGCAACTTAGGTTCGCACGGCATCACGCCCGGGGGACGACTATCGATTCGACGGAATCGGGGCGTGACAGTTGGGAGGTTGGTTCGAAGTATCGTGATGTGATGTGAATCCTAGTAGCAAGCAGAGATCTATTATTATATTCTTTTACTTACTGGTTTATGTCCTTTATATCGTCCTTCCTTGTGGTACTTGCTATTAGAGGTCTAACCTCTCTGGTTTTGCATGGCCAGATTTAGAGCCGGTTCCCGAGGATCCAGCGTACTTCTACCTCCAAGATGGTCAATACTAGAGGCATGATTGCAGGAGGACTCGAGTGGGTTCCTTACTTCACCGCTCGTTTTGTTATTTACCTTTATACTTAGCCGTTTGGCACCAACATGTTAGTCGGATTGTCTTGTACTTACTTTTACATGATTGTAATTAAGTCAGACTGCAGCTGATAACAATTGTGTATACTTGCTATATCATCTGGCTATATTTTGTAAAGCCAGATCTCAAGAATATTTTGACTGAGCGTTTGGGACGCCTTACTGCTTTAACTTACATGTTCTCTATTACTGTTTCCTTGTTTGAATGATTGAGACAATAGATGTGAAATGACCATAGTAAGACCTTTATGTAGTATGCACCCCCTCGTCTGGTTAGACAGCATTGATCGTATTATACGGTATTCATCTATCCGTAATACGTAGCTGGCTGAGTCATTCCTCTGCTCTCCAGTATTCTGGTTCTGGGGCGTGACAAGGTTTTAGTGGTGGCCCATGCAGGTCTGATTTCAGACTTGTAGGGTGTTTTGATTTATAGGATGTCTCAATCACACATGTTTCCCCTTGATCTCCTGATTCGTTATTCTCAACTCTTGCTTGACATTCCGATATCCTTTGACTTCATTGATCCTTCATGTCCGGTCGTTTGATTGTTCTCTTATCCCTTTTCTTAGGGGCACCTCGTCCGCACCTGTCAGAGCTGGACAACCGCAGGAGCAACATGGACCACCTGACCCTGTTGGTCAGCAACAAGGGCCAGTACTAACTCAAGAGGCTACCCAGGAAGAAGTGATAGTGGAACCAGCGGCTGGATCGCAGTATCCGGATGTTCCACCACCACCGACAGTTCCACCTACCCAAGTGGACACACCAGCCCTTCTGAAGATCATGAGAGGAATGATGGCTACTCAGCAACATCAGATGTTGGCCCAGCAGCGCATGCATACTCAGCTACAAGAGCAGAATGTGTTGCTTAACCAAGGATTGCAGACGGCTTTGGAAAGAGGAGTGAGGGCTGATTCAGGAGCATCAGCCAGGTTTTGCAAGTACAACCCCCACCGTTTTGAGGGCACGGAGGATGCCATTTCAGCAGATGCATGACTTAAGGATATGGAGGCTATTCTGACAGCAGCTAAGGTACCGGCAGCAGAACGTGTGGATCTAGTGAAGTTGTTACTTCAGGATCTCGCACGTGATTGGTGGGAATCAGAGAAAGTGGGCATCAGACGTCCTGTGGCTTGGGATGATTTCACAGCAAGATTCAAGACCAAGTACTATGGAGTTGTGGCGCAGTTTGAGCTACAACAGAAGTTTATCAACCTCAGGCAGGCCGGCAAGACTGTAGATGCTTATGCCGCGGAATTCTGCAGATTGAGTAGATTCGCCCCAGAGATGGTAGCAACAGAGCGCCATAGGGCCATGAGGTTTCAGCAAGGGTTTCATCTTGAGCTCTTGTAATTGATAGAGGGGCACAATTACCAAACTTTTGACGAAGTATTGACGGCGACTCGAAGGCATGAGATCACCATACAGAGGCTTGCAGTAAGGACTGGGGGTCAGAAGAGATCCCACAGTCAGATTGAAGGAGGAGGGGGAGCAGCACCCCGAGCAACAGCACCATCCACTGGCATTCGTATCCACGATGTGGCGATACGAGGACCAGCACCACCCAGGCAGCAGCAGCAACAACATCAGAGGAAGAACCAGCAACCCCCGGCAGGCTGCACTTATTGCGGAAAGATGGGACACACTAGAGATTTGTGTCGGATATTGAATGGACTATATTTGATATGTGGAAATCCAGACCATCGGATTACCACATGTCCCATGAATTCGAGGTCAGGAGGACCAGGACAGCAGTTCCCTGCTCTGCCAGTACCAGGAGCAGGCCAGTATCGAGGACCAGCAGTGGCAGTAAGGCCGTTGGCACAGCGTCCATTAGTACCGCAGGCTCAGATGTTTCGGCAGCAGGGACCGCCGATGCAGCAACACCAGCATAGACTACCCCAGCATCACCAAGGCAGGGGCCAGCAGCAGCACCAGGCTAGGCCACAGCATGGAAACCAGCAAGGAGGTCGAGGGCAAGCGTTCACTTTGTCCTTGGAGGAGGCATTGGCATCGGGAGATGTTGTGGCAGGTAACATTCTCGTCGCCTCATATCCCGCAGTAGCATTGTTTGATTCGGGAGCATCCCATTCATTTATATCTGCACAATTTGTGACACGACTAGGAATGGAGTTCGAGGCATTGCCAGGGAGGTTGAATATACTCACTGGTAATGGGCTCGTAGGGGTTAGTAGAGTTATTCTAGCGTGTAGCGTTGTAGTTTGCGGGCATTCCTTACCCGCCCGGTTGATAGAATTTCCTGTTAGAAATTTCGACGTTATCTTAGGCATAGACTGGCTGAAAGACAGTCATGCGACAATAGATTGTCGTAGAGGGAGTGTATCTTTTGATATTCCAGGCATGGAGCGGTTCACCTTAGTCAGATCAGAGGCAACTCAACCAGAGCAGGGAATAGTAGCGGCAATGGAAGAAGTTCAGATCCCGAAGGTAGTTGAAGAATTCCTAGACATATTTTCCGAAGAACTTCCAGGACTACCACCGGTTAGGGATATTGAGTTCAGTATAGAATTGGCACCAGGAACTAAACCAATATCAGATCGGGTTTACAGAATGGCGGATTCAGAGCAGGCCAAGGTTTATCAGCACATAGAGGAATTGAAGGAGAAGAAGTTCATCCAAGCTAGCATGTCACCATGGGCAGCACCAGTGGTACTTGTGGGGAAGAAGGATGGGTCATCCAGATTGTGCATTGACTACAGGAAGCTTAACGCGGCAACAGTGAAGAACAAGTACCCATTACCCAGGATCGACGACTTATTTGATCAGTTGAGCAAAGCTAGAGTTTTCTCCAAGATAGATCTTCGTTCGGGGTACCATCAGGTGAGGGTTCGGAAGGAAGACATTCCCAAGATAGCATTCAGGTCGAAGTATGGACATTATGAGTTCTTAGTAATGCCGTTTGGTTTGACCAATGCTCCAGCAATATTCATGGATTTGATGAACCGCATCTTTATGCCATACTTAGACCAGTTTGTCGTTGTGTTTCTTGACGACATACTCGTGTACTCTGCTAGTGAAGAGGAGCATGAAGACCACCTCAGGAAAGTGTTGCAGGTTCTGAGAGAGAACCAGTTGTATGCCAAGCTCAGTAAGTGTGAGTTCTGGATAGATCACATTTCATTTTTGGGTCATATCATATCAGGAGCTGGAGTAGCAGTAGATCCCAAGAAGGTAGAAGCAGTAGAGAGTTGGCCAGTACTCAAGACCATAGCAGATGTGCGGAGTTTCTTGGGATTGGCAGGATATTATAGAAGGTTTGTGTCAGATTTTGCAAGGCTTTCAGCGCCCATGACCCGCTTGACCCGGAAGGATGTGCCATTTGATTGGTCGGCAGAATGTCAGGCATCATTCGAGACTTTGAAGCAGAAGTTGATATCAGCACCTATTCTTACGTTGCCAATTGGACCCGGAGGTTTTACAGTATATTATGATGCGTCAGGTAAGGGACTTGGATGTGTCCTTATGCAACATGGGAAGGTGATAGCATATGCATCTAGGCAGCTTCGGGACCACGAGAAGAATTACCCAACTCATGATTTGGAGTTAGCAGCAGTAGTGTTTGCTCTGAAGTTATGGAGGCATTATTTATATGGTGACCGAGTGGAGATGTACACAGATCATAAAAGTCTGAAGTACATCTTTACTCAGAAGGAGCTGAATATGAGGCAGAAAAGATGGTTGGAATTGATCAAGGATTATGACGTGGAGCTTCAGTATCATCCAGGCAAGGCTAATATGTAGCAGACGCTCTTAGCAGGAGAGGCGGCGCATTTATGTTGACAACACAGAGGCATATCTTAGAAGACCTTCAGGAGATGGGCATCGAAGTTATACTTCCTAGTGATGTAGGAGTTCTAACTAGTCTACAAGTTCAATCTGACTTGGTAGATAGGATCAAGACAGCTCAGGCACAGGACCCAAGGATTCAGAAGCTTAGGAAAGAATGTGAGTCAGGACTCAGAAAGGAGATGAGGATTCACGAAGATGGTACACTTAGGTTCGGATCGCGTTTATGTGTGCCTAGTGGAGATATCAGACAGGAGGTCATGGCAGAAGCTCACAGTTCTCAGTATTCTATTCACCCTGGAGGGACCAAGATGTACCAAGATATCAAGCAGCATTTCTGGTGGAACGGGATGAAGAGGGAGATAGCTAGATTCGTTTCCCGTTGCTTGGTATGTCAGCAAGTGAAGGCAGAACAGCAGAGGCCAGCTGGGTTATTACAACCGCTTCCTATTCCGGAATGGAAGTGGGAACACATCACAATGGACTTTGTGACCGGTTTACCGAGATCACCAAGTGGTAAGGATGCTATTTGGGTAATAGTAGATCGGCTTACGAAGGTAGCACATTTTTTTCCTTTCAGAGTAGGGCAATCTACAGAAAAGTTAGCAGAGTTATATATGCAACAGATAGTCAGGCAGCATGGAGTCCCTGTCAATATTGTGTCGGATCGGGATACCCGCTTTATATCACATTTCTGGAAGAGCTTACATCATAGTCTGGGTACCAAGTTAAGATTTAGCACGGCTTACCATCCGCAGACGGACGGGCAATCAGAAAGAACGATTCAGACTTTAGAAGACATGTTGCGAGCTTGCACTCTAGATTTTGGAGGATCTTGGGAGAGCCACCTGCACTTAGTTGAGTTTTCATATAACAATAGTTATCAAGCCAGTATCCAGATGGCGCCATTTGAAGCACTATATGGTAAGAAGTGCAGATCATCGCTTGCATGGGATGATATCGGAGAGAGAAAAATGTTAGGCCCAGAAATGATTGTTCAGACGGTTGAAGTGGTTAAGGGAATTAGAGAGCGACTTCGTATTGCGCAGGATCGGCATCGCCATTGGGCGGACCAGCATCGTAGGCCGTTAGAGTTCTCTGTTGGGGACCACGTATTCTTGCGGATCTTACCTACTCGTAGGGTCATTAGATTTGGCGTTCGCGGGAAATTGAGTCCGCGGTACGTGGGCCCATTTGTTATCCTTGATCGGATAGGCGATGTTGCTTATCGTTTATCCCTTCCACCTTCGTTACGAGAGGTGCATGACGTATTTCATGTATCTCAATTACGTAGGTACGTATCGGACCCAAGTCATGTCCTCGATCATTCGGAGCTGGTTGTTGGTACCAACCTGTCTTACGAGGAACAGCCTGTGTCCATTTTGGACTGAAGAGAGAAGATACTCAAGAACCGAACAATTAGTCTTGTCCGTGTTGCTTGGGGTCATCACTCCTTGGGAGAGTCAACGTGGGAACGTGAGGATGATATCCGATCACGGTATCCACACCTGTTTGACTCACAGGGTATATCTCTTTCTGTATACCTTGATTGTCTTGATTTCTCATGCTTATCGCCTTATGGATAGAACTACCTGATATCGTAGATTGATGGATTTACTTATATAGTACTTGCTTTTAATATGGTAAAATGATTGCTTGCTCACTAGAATTGCTTGTATTAGTTTAGCTCTGATATTTCTATCCGGTTTGGATTTGAAATTTCGAGGACGGAATTTTTCTAAGGTGGGTAGAGATGTCACTCCCCGTTCCCGGAATACGTATTTTTATATATGAACAACTCATGTGTATTTATTTAGTATTTATCATGTATTATTCTGTATTTAAATTCCTTTAGTTTCATGTTAATTAATTATCTGCTCTTTAAATTTTTCATGTTAATTAATTTTCTGCAATTTTATTTCTGCAATTATATTTCTGCAATTTTATTTCCTGCATTTTATTTGCTGCTTTAGTCTTATTGGGTTTCGGTTTGCTGAATCCCCTTAAACCCGGCCCATTAGCTCCCACCTACCACCATCTTCCTATTTAAAGCTTCCATCTCTTTCTCTCTCCTCATTACTTCATTCTCACCATTACTTCTTCTTCTTTCTCTCATTACTCCCCACCACCTACCAGCAGTAGGAGAAGGCAAGTGCAAACTTGCTTCTCAATCACCCATTTTTATGGTTCATTTGCCTTCTTCTCGTGATTCCAAGAGAGATTAGTTCTTAGCATTTTTGATTTCTCCGGCTGGTTTCCTCTAGATCTAAGTTGTAGTATTTCGGCTGTTCATGGGTTCTTAGTTCATGGGTGTATTTCTCTGGCACTGGAGCGAAGGCTCCATAGTACTTGGAGTTCGGGAAATGTTGTACGCACACGTTCTTACGTGCTCGCGTAAAACATCAGCCCAGTCACGCACACGTCTTTACGTGTTTGCGTGTATTTTCAGTCACGCACGCGTCTTTACGTATTTGCGTGTATTTTCAGTCACGCACACGTTTGTACGTGTCTGCGTGTATTTTCAGTCCCGCACACGTCTTTACGTGTCTGCGTGTATTTTTAGTCACGCTAACGTTCTCATGAGCGTGCGTGTATTTTCAGTCACGCACACATCCATGAGCGTGCGTGTATTTTAGTCACGCACATCCTTGCGTGCGTAGATTTCTTGTCACCTTTTCACGCTCACTAGAGTCTGCGTGAATTTCCCTTCACGCTCACGCTGTGCTTGCTTGCGTGACTTTTCACGCTCATGCTTGCCAGCGTGTATCACTTTTCACGCTCACTATTCACGCCCACGCTCACCCCAGCTAGACTTAGCGTGACTTGTTGGTCTTAAGCATAGACTTCTTGCGTGACTTTTGGCCTTAGCATAGATTTGTTGGCGTGACTTCTTGACCTGGGTGTTTCAATTGTCTTATAATTATTCATTTAATGATGGCATGATAATTCTTCTATTATATCCTTACGCCTTTTTGCATGAACTTGATAAATCATGACATGTTAATATTGTAAATATGGATTGTTGTGTAGAATGTGTCATGTGTCTTGATTAATCTATGAATATCCAGTATGACTAGAACTTAATTCTGAGGAGTTATGGACCCGACCCCATGTAATATTGATGACTTTCATGCCTTGTCACCATTGATAATGATTATGACATGGACTAAATAATTGATCATGCGTTCCTAGTTGGAACTAAGAGACTGGCTAGTCGTCTTATTGAATGAAATGAATGAGACACGTTCATGTAATGAACTATTATACTCGATTAGCCGATCCCGAATATTGGCATACAGGCACATGCAGGCTTCAAAGTAATTATTTATTATTTAATTTTCTATTTATCTTACAAAGACAGCATGTGTACTTTATGGTCAAGGCATGATTATTCCGTGGTTAAATTGATTGTTGCATCACGCTATGTAAAACCTACAACCTAGCTGCACGGGTATCGTTGTAGAGTTGTGCATATCGTACCCCGTACGAAAGTACTCATTCGAATGACCATGATCCACGGCATGGAACTTCACTCAACGTAGAGACCATTAAGTTAAATAAAATAATGATGGCATGGAGAGAATGGATTCCCGAGTTCTTACATGGCAGCCCCCTTGGGACTATTAAGTGCCCGACGGGCCGGCTGGTTCCCACAGATATTGTAGATCTGTCACACGGGCAGGGAACGATATCTAATTATATTATTGTACATGCTATAACGGCGGGCGTCCCGCTGGGACTCGTCTAACTACATGATTGGCGCAATTGATTGATTGGATAGACTAGCCTTGCTTGCACATAGTAAGAACTGAGGAATCCCTAATTGCATAATTCCAGGATAACTTGGGACTCATAATAGCAAGCCGTAGAAATTGGTTGGCCGTTCAAGATGATTTGTTTGTGTACTGTACTCCTAACTGGGATGATCAGAATGTCAGGACATGACGGGCCAACTTCTGTCCTTGTTTGGTTGGGAGGTTGGTTCGAAGTGTCGTGATGTGATGTGAATCCTAGTAGCAAGCAGAGATCTATTATTATATTCTTTTACTTACTGGTTTATGTCCTTCATATCGTCCTTCCTTGTGGTACTTGCTATTAGAGGTCTAACCTCTCTGGTTTTGCATGGCCAGATTTAGAGCCGGTTCCCGAGGATCCAGCGTACTTCTACCTCCAAGATGGTCAATACTAGAGGCATGATTGCAGGAGGACTCGAGTGGGTTTCTTACTTCACCGCTCGTTTTGTTATTTACCTTTATACTTAGCCGTTTGGCACCGACATGTTAGTCGGATTGTCTTGTACTTACTTTTACATGATTGTAATTAAGTCAGACTGCAGCTGATAACAATTGTGTATACTTGCTATATCATCTGGCTATATTTTGTAAAGCCAAATCTCAAGAACATTTTGACTGAGCGTTTGGGACGCCTTACTGCTTTAACTTGCATGTTCTCTATTACTGTTTCCTTGTTTGAATGATTGAGACAATAGATGTGAAATGACCATAGTAAGACCTTTATGTAGTATGCACCCCCTCGTCTGGTTAGACAGCATTGATCGTATTATACGGTATTCATCTACCCGTAATACGTAGCTGGCTGAGTCATTCCTCCGCTCTCCAGTATTCTGGTTCTGGGGCGTGACATTTTAGGACTGCCAGAAATTGTTGCAGTCCTGTTGTACAGCAAGTTCCTTTCAGGACTGCCACAATTACTGGCAGTCCTCAATACTTCTAGGACTGCCAGAATTTGTGGCAGTCCTGATATAAACTTGCTCAACAAATCAATTTCTTCTAGAATTAGGGTTCCATCCATAATTTCTTCTTTTAACAAAGAAAAATTGATTAATCGATTAATAGATTAGTAAATTGATAGATTTGGTAACCCAATTTCTTCTACAACTAGGATTTCATCCATAAAATAGGATTTAGAGGGGAAAAAAAGAGAAATTAGAAAAGAGCAAAAAAAAATAAACTAGGGTTTGGAGAAAGAGATTTTGTTGTTGTTTTCATTCTTCTTGTTCTTGCTCTTCTTCTTCTTGTTGTTCTTTCTTCTTTCTTCTTGTTCTTCTTCTTGTAAAGAAAGAGAAGAGAGAGAAAAAATTAAAAGAGTTGTCTTTTATACATTAGAATAGAATAGTCCTGAATAAAAAATTTAGTGACAAACTTGTAAATAAATGAAAGTTTAAAATGGAATAGTCCTGATCAGTTTTGATATGCCCTTATAATTAGCCAATTTCTATGGGCTTACCGATTAAAAGAGTACTTGTTTACTAGTGCCGAACTAGAGTGTACTTTCTTTATGGTTACGGAGGCACAAGACCCTAGTTGAATGGTCCCGTGCCTATAAAAAATCAAAAACAAAAAAAACAAAAACAAATCAACAATGAAGACAATGAAGAAAACAAAAAAAACTTGGAGGAGGAGCCATCCATTCTCTACCTATCTATGACGGGTTATTCTGGTGTTGATGCCACCTGAAATATTCCAATGTCCCACGAGTTAACAAGGGGACTTATTACCCAATTCCAATTACTTGTGATTTGGCAGATTTCTAAGCATAACAAAATATTCGTGGGACTTATCAAAGCTAAGATTGGTTTCGGGGACTAGTAGGAGAAAATCCAATTTTGTAAGGGTGGGTTTGGTTGACCTAATAGTTTCAGTAGGATTTTCTTAGTTTTGTCATTGATTCTCCAAACAACCTCCTCCATTGTTCGTTCATAGGCACTAATAGAATATCTATAACAACGACGCATTTTTTAGAGCATAAATTAATGTTGTAACATAAGTATTTTACTCCTATGATTGAGATTGACTTAAAAAGGTTGAATTTGGAAAGGAACCTATGCCTAACTCCACTAATTAAGCATAGAAATGTGCTGTATTTTTTTTTTTAAATACTTTTATTCACAGTTCAACTAAAGAAATTCAAATAAGAACTTGCAACTTATAATTTCTTACAAAATGATTGAATCGGAGTATCGGACGAAATTGTATCAAGTATTTCATTGTTAAGAATGAATTTTATGGCGTTTCTGCTAAATAAACTTTTTTTTTACGGTGTCCGGCTTAACGTTGGGACTTAATAAAGTTACAAACTTGTTTCATACTGTGAATAGATATGTCTACTGCAAAAATGGAAGGGAGCAGACATCACATGACCTTCATGTGGATATCCAACCACATTGAAAGTCACCTATCACCTAATTCTAATGCCAAGTGCTTGCAAAACTAACTACATTGACTTAGATTATGATTAGGAAGTTTCTCACTATGGCATTAGCTTGTATTCTAATCAAGAACAAAATCACAACTTTTATTCATCGAAAGGGACTAATCATCATCGCCAATTGGGAAGACACATGCACTCAATATATATGTTCCTACACCCACTATGAAGTGGTCCTGAAGTTGAGAACATAATATTTTACTAGGGTTAGTCCCTTCTTTTCTTTCTATTCATTTTCACATACTAGCATAGTCTCTTTCAAAGCTGGTTAATCTTTTCCAAGTGCTTTCTCCACTACTACTTTCTCTTTCACTAAACATTCTTAGGGATGATGATGATATGTTTTGATTTTTGTTTCTGCTCAGTTTTTGATCTTATTGCTTCCTTTTTTTTTATAAAAAAGGAAAAAAGAAGAAGGGGAAATAGAGAGAGGATGAATGTGCATCTGAATGATTCATTTATAGTTTATTGAATCTTTATTATAGATGTCTAATCCTAGCTGATTGTTCTTCCTCCTCGGACACACTGTAATTGAGAGAAGTCTAGCTCTCAAACTAGCTAGGGAAGAAGGACTCAATTTTATTTCTTGATAGTCAACAAATAAATGCATAAATATAAATTTTCAAAAGTCCATTATAATTAAATTGTATATTGTACATGACATTTCAATTCGCCAATTGAACACAATAAACTCTAGTTTAACTGTAGAATATAAAATCGCTATTAGACTCTAAGTAGGGGTGAACATTATTCGATTTTGGACCGAAAATCGAATCAAATATTCGCTTCCATTCGGAAAAAATTTAGTTCGGTTTCGGTTTTAAAAATACGAGAATTCCTTATCCGGTTAGGTTTTGGATTTCGGTTTCCGTTCAAAACCAAAAATTAAATAAGATTCGTAAAATTAAGTTAATATCTTCTCTCTTTTTTTACATATTTTATGATTAAAAATGTGTATATTTTGAAATAATATTTTTATATATGGTTTTGAAGTCCAAATTTGATATTTAACAAGAAGTCCAACTTTGGGCTCAAATATGAAATACAAAAAATATGTGTGTAATTATTATTTTTTAATATAATTTAACCATAATTCTAACTTTGAAACTGATCCATTAAACAATAGAAATGACTCAACCGAACAAACCGTATCGATTATATGGTTTCGGTTATGTTCAGTTACCACTACAGCTAATTTATGTTCGATTTTGGTTTTTGATTTTAGCATTTTGATTTATTCGGTTTTGACTATTTCAGTTCGGTTGATATCGAATAAAATAACACCCTTAATTTTATGCATGCATATATATGAAAAGACCAAGTTAATAATTATAATAATTGGGGACTAAAAAAATGTAGATGATCAAGACGAGAAAATTAGGATTTTGAGTATGAACCTATGCGAGTATAAACTACAGATGATTTTGATGCCCATAGCCTAATTATTCATCTGGCTGTCACGAATCCAACGATGGGGCCCTTTGTGTGGTGTCACATATTGGCCGCGAGTTTCTGATCGTTAGCGGTCAAAGCGAGGTCATGATTATATTAGTTAACCTTAAAACAAGGAAGCAGCTGACTTAAGCAGCATAATTCTCTTTCTTTCTTCTCTTTTGTTATGATTAGAAAATCCTTATGATATTTAAGTGCAATCCCATGGGCACCTATGAAAAATAATTGAACACAGAGAAAAGGCTAAAAAATTCATAGTATGAGTTAGGGGGCAAACATTCGATTTATTCGGTTTAAATCGAACCAACCGAAATAGTCAAAATCAAATAAGCAAAAATTCTAAAAAATTTAAACCGAAATCGATCGAAATTAGCTAAAGCCGAACCGAATAATCGATTCGGTTTATTCGGTTTGTTCAGTTTGACTATTTCTTATGTTTAATAGGTTCGGTCCAAAGTTAAGATTGTGGTTAAATTATATTAAAATTTATATTTTTTATACACATATTTATTATATTTTAAAATTGTGCCCAAAGTTAGACTAGTTAACTTATTAAAGTTGGACTTCAAAACACATACATAAAAATGTTGTTTTCAAAGTATACAAAATTTTAATTGTAAAATATGTATAGAACTGGAAAATTTTATATAATTTTATAAATCTTATTCTGTTTTTAATTTTGGACAAAAATCGAAATCCAAAATCGAAACTGAAACCGAATAAAATATTTAAAAAATTTAAAACCGAACCGAATTTTTTTCAAATCGAAGCTTTTATACGGTTCAGTTCAATTTTTGGTCCATAATTGAATAATACTCACCCCTGTGAGTTAGTTGAGTTTTCTTTCTTTCCAGAAAATTGAAGACACATGCAACTATCAGGAAAAGATTGTTTTTTGTTCCTTAGATAAAGACCAGTTATTAATGTCTTTGTCTTGATGCTGAAAATCAAATCCACGCTCACTTTTCTCCTTCCTTTCGAGAACTACAACTAAGGTCTATTTCTCATTTTAATGAAATGCAAGGGATTCTTCTTCCTTCCAAAAAAAAAAAAGAGACAGAGAGGAAAGGACAATTCGACCAATCAAAGAAATGGTGGCCTCGTTTGGCTCCCGGAAAAAAAAAAAATTATTTCTTTGATATTTTCTTTCCTCTAAAAAATTATAATTTCAATTATTTTTTTCGGTGTTTGAAAAAATCAAAAAAATAGAAAGAAAAAGTGAATCTTTAGAAAGAGAAAATAAATCCTTATCATTGGTGGAAGTAACCATTTTTTTCTTTTTTTTTCTTCTTGGAAACCAAATTTATTTCCTCCTCATTTCATTTGGCATCCAAACAAATGAAATGAATCACTTTCTTTCCTAATACTCCAATTCCGCGAACCAAACATGGCCTCCGTGGAACCAGTGTGCTAGTTAGAAACCAAGTACGAAACCATAAATTTAAAGTGGAATGGACTAGAGTGAACTAGGTGTTGACCGACAATATATATATATATATATATATATATATATATATATATATATGATTCGGTCATTAATAGGGACTATAATATTCTCTCTCTCTCTCTCTCTCTCTCTCTCTCTCTTATCTTTGGAAATAACATTGGTGGAACCAACTATTAAGTATTGAGTCCATACAGTCTACAGAATAGTTGGGTGATTCTCTACATTTCATGAACAAGAACATTATATGTATAAATAACAACGTAAAAATAAAAATTAAATGCGATTGTTTGAGTACAAGGGGACCTTGATCTAGTGAATTTCTAGGCCATACATATGAGCTTCTAGTAATAAACTTACCATTTTTTGTGTAGGAAATACTAAATGTTTCATACAGAAATAACTACTTTCACAAAAGAGGAATGGAGAATTAAACCTCCATTAAAGTAAATGGTAAAAAAAAAAAATATAGGGAGAGAGAGGAAGAAAAAGAGCTGCAAATATATCATCAATCATAGAGAACAGAGTACGTAGCTCGTCTCTCCTTTATTAACAGAATTTTGGACTCTTTTGTACTTGCAATCCACCAAACATGAATGAGTTGGAAAGTTGGAAACACTCAAACAAGTGGACATTGTTATGAATTCATGCATAGACTTTCTGGTTTCCTATCACAATGATAATAATTAACTAATAGGTACATTGTTTGAATTGGTCTCTATGAATTTAGGCACTTCAACTCCGAAGAGTTGTAAGTAAGACTTTGGTAGTCTCTATTTCTTTGGACAGTCAAATTTAAGGGGAGATATTACATGCTATATATCAGCTCTAAGCAGTAAGCACCAGAAGAAATAGGTTTGATTTCCACGCAAAAGTTGTAGAAAATACATGATATCAGTAACAAATCTAACAATCCCATAGTGCTTATTTTAGGTTGCTTTGACTTAAATGGGTGCGCATCCTGTCTGAAAATTAGAGATTAGTATACTGAATAATATAAATAACCTGTAAATCTTAGCCTATCAATCTTCATTGGAGATTTCTAAAATTGAGTTTTTATACTACTGGCATTAGCATTCTACTATAATCGGTTTTGGACCTAAAATCGAACCGAATCGAATAAGAGATTTAGTTCGGTTTTAAAAAAAAATTTAGTTCGGTTTTAATTTTGAAAATACTAATTTTTCTTATTCGGTTTTGGATTTCGGTCCAAAACGAATAAGTGTATATATATATATATATATATATATATATATATGTATATATATATATATATATATATATATATATATATATGGGAGCGGATCAAAAGTCCTCCTTAGAAAGTCCCCAAAAATTCCCCTCACTATAATTCGTAATATTAATGTTAATATTAATGTTAATATTAATATTAATGTTAATATTAATGTTAATGTTAATATTAATTTTTTTTAATTTTTTATATATTAATGTTAATGTTAATGTTAATATTAATGTTAATGTTAATTTTAATTTTAATTTTAATGTTAAGTTTAATGTTAATTTTAGTATTTAATGTTAATATTAACATTAATATTAACTAATATTAACATTAACATTAATATTAACATTAATATTACGAATTAGAGTGAGGAAAATTTTTTGGGGGCTTTCTAAGGGAAACTTTTGATCCTCTCTCTCTCTCTCTCTCTATATATATATATAGAGAGAGAGAGAGAGAGAGAATAAGGGAGGTGAGATGCCACCCTATGGGTGGTGTTTATATGTCACCCCCTATGCTATCATCATGCACTTGCACACTTTTCGGTACATGATGATAGCATGGGGAGGTGACATATAGACACCACCCATAGGATGACATCTCACCTCCCTTATTCTCTCTCTCTCTCTCTCTCTCTCTCTATATATATATATATATATATATATATATATATATATATATATATATATATTAACAAAAAGAAAAATGCAAATAAATCGAAAAATCGAATTAACCGAAAATCGAACCAATTTATTCGTTTGTGGTTGATTCGGTTATGGGTCAATTCGGTTCGGTTTCGGTTTTGCTTATTCGATTTTAGGTCTAATTTGATTTTCGATTATTCGATTCGGTTCGAGCCGAATTAACCGAATGCTAACCCCTAAGTTGTTTAAGTGAACCTTCGGAAGTGAGAGTGTAACGGCGGAGTCGAGGACCATTGTGATCGAGTTGTCTGAGTGGATCCTTGGGGTCAAGTTTGAAACTAATGACCATTGGGGTCACTGTGATCGAGTTGTCTGAGTGGATCCTTCGGAATCACGTTTGAAACTAATGACCATTGGGGTCAAGTTGAGCACCATTGGGACCGAGTTGTCTTGAGTGGATCCTGGGGGGACTGCGTTTGAGATTGAGGAGTACTGGAACCCAGTTGTCTGAAAGGAATCTTGGGGACCGGCGTTTGAGAGAATGGTACCAGTTCCGACCTTTTACACCTGGACTCTGGTTCGAATTTTGTGGGGGACTCGGGCGGTCCCGGGACGGTTTTGCGGGCTGCTGGCCCACCAAACAACTCGACTAAGAATGGTTGCAACAGAAAAGAATTAAGTACGCACTACACTACTCTACACTACTTGGTCATTGTGAGTTCAGAAATTTTCATCTTACGGAAGAAATTTAGTAGTATTTGTGGGAGAGAGAAAAAATTTCAAAAATTTGCATATAACGGGACGACGCGCCATCTAGGATGGCGGTGGTGGCCATGACATGGGGAGGGAGGGGGGACCGCCATCTAGGATGGCGGGATGGAGGGGAGGCCGCCATCCTAGTTGGCACGGGAGAGAGAGAGAGAGGGAGAGAGAAAGGAGAGAAGCTAGAGAGAGAGAGGAGAGGAGAAGGAGTAGGAGAGAGGAGAGAGAGGAGACCGCCATCTAGGATGGCGGTGTGGAGGGGGAGCCGCCATCCTAGATGGCGCGATGGGCTAGATGGCGCGATGGTATGGCAAAAAAACCTATAATCTGGATAAGTCCGGATACCTGCAAGAATGAAATATATTATTTCCTAAACTTGAACAACTTCTTTCAGATCTACCAAAGAATTGCACAATCTCAAAATCTAGCAAGGTCAAATGATATCTTTATAAAGGAATAAGCTTTTCATTTGAAACTATTCCACATAACTAATAACTCACTTCAGATGCTGTTCTAACATTAAATGACTGTGCATTAAGTGACAAATTAACTACCGAAATTCATACTAGTTAATTTTAAAGGCAATGTTACAAGATTTTTTTTTAATACTTTGGCTATGCTCCTATCTTAATTTGCAGCAACTATACTTGACTACTAAATGATGTCTTTAAATAACCAAAGTATAATTGCTTGGTTAATTTTCAATAGTTAGTTTCAACAGAAGATTGTTGTTAATTTTCAAGCTGAACAAACAATCTCCTATCTTATACTCAACTACTTGTCCAACATATAATTTAGTAAAGAATTCAACGGTTTCCAAAAAATGATGTAAAGATATGGTTCATATGCTAATGAACAGAAATGAACAGGATGCGTGCCTTTGTCATTTGCATCACCAGTCCACTTTCCAGATGTGTGGTTCCATTCGCCCGCCATATTTTCATTTTTCACTTTCAGATGGCGCCATCTAGGATGGCGGCCCCCCCTCCACACCGCCATCCTAGATGGCGGTCTCCTCTCTCTCCTCTCTCCTACTCCTTCTCCTCTCCTCTCTCTCTCTAGCTTCTCTCCTTTCTCTCTCCCTCTCTCTCTCTCCCGCGCCAACTAGGATGGCGGCCTCCCCTCCATCCCGTCATCCTAGATGGCGGTCCCCCCTTCCCCCCACGTCGTGGCCACCACCGCCATCCTAGATGGCGCGTCGTCCCGTTATATGCAAATTTTTAAAATTTTTCTCCTCTCTCACAAATACTACTAAATTTCTCTCGTAGGATGAAAATTTCTGTTGTGAGTTTTTGTTGTTACAAACTACTGCAGGAGTTGCAAGCACTTACATTCCTTCAGTTTACTGAACTAGTATACTAAGTATAGTATGCAAGTAGTGTGTCTGTCCGTCTCTCTCTCTGGTATTCAACAACCCACTTTCCTTCCATGTGATGTGACCCCCCTCACTCTGTCACCCAACATCTACTTCCCTCTTTCACACTCCCCTCCCTCCCTTCTAATCTACATCTATATATAAAACTAACTCTCTAAATCTTTAGCAAAACTCACTTCCTTCTCCCCCAAATGGCGTCTCTCCTCTCCACGACCGCTCTCCTCTTCCTCCTCTTCCTCTCCTTCTCCATTCCCTCACTTTCAGAGAAAACCCAACTCCCCACCAACAAAAACCCACTTCCCACAAAGAAGATACTGGAAGTACAGGAGGAATTCGGAGAAGAAGAGCAACCCACTTCCAAACCGAAGAAAAATCCACCCCCAGCCAAGAAATCAAAGCAAGTAGTAGCAGAAGAAGAAGAAGAGGTGCAACCCATCTCCAAACCGAAGAAAAATCCACCCCCAACCAAGAAATCAAAGCAACTAGCAGAAGAAGAAGAGCAACCCATCTCCAAACCGAAGAAGAACCCACTCCCAACCAAGAAATCAAAGCAAGTGGTAGAAGGAGAAGAAGAAGAAGAGCAACCAATCTCCAAACCAAAGAAAAACCCACTTCCAACCAAGAAATCAAAGCAAGCAGAAGGAGAAGAAGAGCAACCCGTTTCCAAACCAAAGAAAACCTCACTTCCGACAAAGAAATCAAAGGAAGTAGCAGCAGTAGAAGGAGAAGAAGAGCAACCCCTCCCCAAACCCACCAAACCCAAGAAAATTCTTACAGACAATTCCAAGAACCAAACCAAACTCCTCAAACCCAAGAAACCCAAATCCAACTCCACCACCACCGCCGCCGCCAAAACCACCACCCAATCCCTAAACCCGAAACCCTCAAAGCCGATCGACAACCCGGATCCGATATGGCTGGACGACCCGTCGGAGGAGGAGGACATCATATCGGAGTTCCGCGACCTCCCGACCCGCATCCACAGCTCCCTCCTCCCGGACCTTCGGAAGATCTCCATCACCTCCCGCGCCTACATCTACCGCGCCAACCGCGAGCTCGCCTCGCGGGTGAAGCCCTTCGTCGGCGGGAGCTTCGCCCCCCGCGTCGCCCTCGCCGCCTCCGGCGCGCTCCTCCTCCTCCTCCCCCTCCTCCTCCTCGCGCTCTTCTTCTACCAGCTCAACTCCTACGTCTCCCTCCAGCGCTTCCTCCTCTTCGCCCAGGCCTACCTCGCCGTCTACTTCCTCACCCTCTCCCTCTCCGCCCTCGCCATGGGCCTCGAGCCCCTGCGCTTCTTCCACGCCACCTCGCCCTCCGCCTACGCCTGGACGCAGGCGGTGCAGACGCTGGCCTACGTGCTCTACCTCCTCGTGCAGGCCGTCAACCTGCTCGTCGTCTTCTCCGGCGGGGACGCGGGGCCCGGGGCCAGGTCGCTGGCGCTGGCGCAGGCGGCGGTCGGGCTCGCGGTGGGGCTGCACTACTACGCGGCGGTGTTCCACCGCGCGGTGGCGGGGGAGCCGCCGCGGGCCAGCTGGAAGGCGCACGCGGTGTACGCCGGGTGCTTCCTCGCGGTGTGCGCCTTCGCGAGGGACGCCGAGAGGAGGAAGAAGGCTTACGATGGAGGAGAGGACGGGAAGAAGAATTGAAGGGATCGCGAGGGTATTTGTGTAAAAGTTTTTTCTTTTTCTTTTTCCCTATGGCGGGAGAATCCCGTGACGGTGGGAGGGGGGGGGGGGGGGGGGGGGGGGGGGGGGGGTGTAATTTTCGTTAATTTGGGGGGGTTGCGAGTGGGTATTTAATTTAATAATGTTTTTACATGAATAATACAAATAAACGAAACCATATGAATATGATGAATGTTAATCTTGGCTGAAATTCTGCTAAATGAAGAAAATGTAATTTGTTGAGCATGTAATGAAGGCAGTATTTGAAGATTTTTTTTTCTTTTTGGCTAGATTGGAAAATATGAAGGCTGACATTTTTAATCCCGGTGAAGCAATTAGAAATACTTTTTTTAAAAATCATTTGTTTTATTATAAGTTTTTGGAGTTCTAAATAATGTTTAGACTGGTTTGGAATTGGTTATAATGACTATTTACTTTCTTTCTTTCTTTTTCTAGAAAGTCAAAACCTTTTTTCCCATCTTTTTCGTGAACAGATGAAAAAGCCCATTTTAAAAGTTGTGTCAACAATGCCAACCAAGTTGAATGCTCCAGTAAACAAATACGTTTAGGCTTGGGCTCTTAATTGCTTATCATACTTGCTTCTGCTTATTTATTTCTGAAAAATAATTCTAAAACCTATTTGATTATATAATTTATGAAAAGATATAGATAAAGAGAAACTGAAAATTTTGATCATTTTCTTGAAAAAAATAAAATTGTTAATGCTGCTATTTTTTTAAGAAAAGCAATATGAAACTAACATCAAGCCCTACTAAAACTTATTAAAAGAAAATATTGATACAATATATCTCTACTCTTTAAAGGAGACTTAGAATTACTTAGTCGTCTAAGTCATATTTATATATTGACATAATTAAAATTAAAATAATAAATAAATTCTAACTAATTATTTAACTACATAATATTATTTAATTATAGTTAAATATTTCTAACTCATGTGGTTAAGATGTGAGACATCCTCCTTGATTGGATGAGTATTCAATTCTAAGAGGTAATTATTCAATATATCTCTATTCTTTAAAGAAGACTTAGAATCACTAGTTGTCTAAGTCGTATTTATATATTGACATAATTAAAAAATAAAATAATAAATAAATTCTAACTAATTATTTAACTACATAATATTATTTAATTATAGTTAAACATTTCTAACCCATGTGTTAAGGTGTGAGACATCCTCCTTGGCAGGGGCGGAGGGACTGTCAACGTGCACTGGGCTGTAGTCCAGTGCAAAAAAAACATTTGCTAACTTTTTTTTTTTAGTCAAATGGATGGCTCAGCCCAGTGAGGGATGGCAGGTGTCTGGTTAGTGGTTACCAAAACAAAAGCCAAAGCTGCTTGCTCTCTTGTCAAAAAAAAAAGAAAGTTCCAACCAAAGTTACGAAAGCAGCTCTCCCCTTCTTGCTCCGAGCGGGCCAGCGGCTCTGCTCACTCGACACTCACGGTACAGTCCGACCGGCGGTGCTGCTCCTCCCTTCCCTCGTCCTCTCCGCCCCTGGCTCGTAGTCTTCTTTGGTAAAACTCTAGCCCTCAATTTTTCTAAAATCCTAATTCCCAATTTTTTTTGTTTTGATTTTATGAGGCTTTGATCTTAATTAATTCACTATTTAATAGTACCCATCGGCTGCTCTCCCCGTCCTCCGACCGTCTCCAGCCCGAGTTCCCGACCGTCTCCACTCTCCAGCCCGACCGTCTTCTCCGGTAAAAATCCTAACCTCCTAATTTTTGTAAAACAAACCCCTAAATTTTTGATGTTTGATTTGATGTTAATTACTTCACTATTTATTAGGACTTGGAGTATATAATGGAAAATCAAGGAAACAAGATAAAGAAAACCCTATTTTTATTCTTTAAACCAAGGGGTGAAACATCCCGAAGTGAAAGTCTTCCAGCTCCTTCGAATGTTAATATTTCAACCCCAAGTGTTGATCATAGGGATGAGTTAATAGTTTATCTAAATTCTCTTGAACGAGATCCAGGTTTACGAATTCCGATACATGGACATCCTGTTAATTATAGGGATGAAATCAGACGGACATATATCAAAATGGGTCCATATCAGCCAAAATTGGCATCATTTCTACCGTCTGAGTTCGGAAAACAGTCTCGTCGATTTTAATACTCTTGGTTCCAACAATTTCCTTGGTTAGAGTACTCTCCTTCAAAGGATGCAGCATTTTGTTTTCCATGTTATCTTTTTGAAAATGATAATGCTCTCCATTGCACATTGACTGTCGAAGGGTTTAAAAATTGGAAGAGAGTTAATGAGGGAACTCGATGTGTGTTTCTGACACATATGGGAGGTCCCACATCTACCCATAGATATTCTATAAAAGCTATGGAAGATTTATCAAATGTTACTCAACATATTGGTAAAGTGATTAATGCACAATCTTCTGAAGAAGTTTCGAAGAATCGTTTACGGCTTAAGACGACAATTGCTAGTATTCGGTGGCTCAGTTTGCAAGCATGTGCATTCAGAGGTCATGATGAATCACCGGCTTCTAATAATCGTGGAAACTTCATAGAGATGATAAAATTGATGGGGAGCTTGAATGTCAACATTGATGATGTTGTATTGGAGAAAGCTCCAAAGAATGCACAATATACTTCACCAACTATTCAAAAAGAGATTTTGCATATCATGGCCAACATGGTGAGAAGTAAAATTCGTGAAGAAGTTGGGGATGCAAAGTTTTGTATTTTGGTTGATGAAGCCAGAGATGCGTCTAACAGAGAGCAGATGGCTATTGTTCTAAGATTTGTTGATGTTCATGGTATTCTAAAGGAACGTTTCTTTGAGATTGTGCATGTTGGGGACACCATTGCTTCAACCCTGAAGAAACAAATATCTGATGTACTTACTCGGTATGACTTACATATCCACAATATGCGAGGGCAAGGATATGATGGTGCTAGCAATATGCGTGGAGCATGGAATGGATTACAAGCCTTGTTTCTTAGAGATTGTCCATATGCATATTTTGTTCATTGTTTTGCACACAGACTACAACTAGCTCTAGTTGCAGCAGCTAGTAATGAGACTTCAGTTTGGCTATTCTTTTCGAAATTGACTACCATTGTCAATCTTGTTAGTGCTTCTCCTAAGCGTCATACTGAGTTACCCGGCTGATTTCAATGATCAAGATATGCATTATTTGAGATGTCAGTTAGAGGTCTAATCTCTGTTGGACAAAAGGAGCTCCAAAGTATCATAGAGAAAAACCAGGAAACTTTGTAGGATGCTGCAGAAACTTTGTAGGTGAGTAGATTATTATAGAATATTTTCTTTTTTTTTTTCTTTCCATCATCTGAGCCTATTATACAATGTGTATTATGCAAAGAAGTTTTATCAAAGTTTACTCTTTGTCTCTAACGAATCTTCATGTGGATGTGTTAATTTCTCTTCGGAAATGATATGTTAAAGTTTATCATCGAATTTACAAAGAAATATCTGTCAAAATTTTGGCATAAATTTTTGAACCTTATCGTACCTATTAGTCTATTACCTAGCCCACCCTACTTCAAAATCCTGGCTTCGCCCCTGCTCCTTGGTTCGATGAGTGTTCAATTCTACGAGGTAGTGTTATTTATAATAAAACTTATTTTATTTTATTTTATTTTCAATATTTTTTTTTGCAAATACAGGCTACTTGTTTACTATTATGAAGAGGATTGAAGACAATTCAAAATGAGTTATACATATCATCACCCTAATTAAGAAAAAGTTCTAAAAATCCTTCTACCTATTATCATACGTATATTCAAGTAACAAAATCCTAAAAAAAAAATTGTGAACATATATTAAAATCCTATAAAATATCTACAAAAATTTAAAATATATTTAATATTTAAACTAATTACATGATATTATCTAAATATATAATACAAAATTCTATAAAAAAATATCTATAATAAATTTTGATTAAAATATATTGTATTATATATTTAAACTATTTAAATATAATTTAAATTTCTAATAATATCACTTTTTCCTTTATTGTAGAACGTTGATGACTATCTTTTGAGTCAACTGTTCCAAACTCTCACCATAAATGAAAGGAATAATATGGTCCCGTCATAAATAAAAAAAATAATACATTTTCATGGTCTATCTACTGATCTTCCACCACCCAACATAGCTTTTTATATCTCTCATCGTTGACCACAAGGTCATTCGGATTCGTTAACTTAATAGAAAATAAGTTTTGACATCAAGTTCAAATATGAGATTATATCAAAATATGAGATTATATCAAAGTCACTTCTCAAAAGTTTTCGATATGAACAACTTTTGGAAATGTTTTTAAAGAAATAAGCTGAAACAACAGTGATTTGAACGTGGTTTGGTTTGAAATTGTTGTTTCTAAATTAAAAAAAAATATAGTAACATAAATAACTTTTTGACAATAATTTTTCACTTGCTTTCAAAAGCTATTCCGAATGACTATAATAAGCAAGCGTTGGACAAAGATGTTAACAAATGATAAGAATATTAGTAATCGTAGACCTAACTAAGATTTTAAGTAGCAGTAGACCTAACTATTTCTGAGTAAATGAGAAAGTTGTTTATTTTTTCAAACTCATACTGCTACTGAGTTAGGAAAAGAAACATTGTGATGAATGGAATTAAAAATAAAAAATAAACCTTTATTTATTGATAATTGTTGATTTGAAAAGAAGCGGTGCAAACTCATGTTAGCGGTGTCGTCCCTTTCAGAAGTTTATTATTTGTCGGTGGGGCCGATGGCAACGCGTTTGATGGCCACCCATGTCCCTCACCGACACTTAACATTAAATTCTATTGCGTTGCTAAGTAATTCCCTCATTTTTATCTCCATACTCTATTATTGGAGTCTATCAATGTTTTAAAAACCGGACGAATAATCGAACTGAAATTTTTTTGTATAGGTCGGATCGGGGTTCAACCGGAGTTCAATTGGAGTTCAATAGACTTGATTTGGTTCAAGTAGGTAAAATATATATATTTACTTCTTGGTTTAGTTTGGTTTGGTCATAAGTATGTTAGTTCGGTTTAATTTTACAACTATAAGGTAGATTAAAACCAAATAAAGATTCAAATGGTCCAAATTCCACATGAGAATTTATTTTAAATTTTTTTACAATGAAAAAATAACCAAAATTGGCCGGTTCATCGGTTGAACCCGGTTTTGACAAAAAACTGACGGTTCTTTAAAAGACCCGGTTTTATTCGAATCGGACCAATTTTTTGACTTGAACCGGTTGGACCCGGTCCAACCGCAGGTCCGGTCCGATTTTTACAACATTGGAGTCGATCTCAATTACATATTCTTCAGCTTTGCTTTGCTCTTAAGCAGCTAAAATGATTCCTCATTAACACTTGACCTCGTTTGGTACACTGTAATGTGTTAGCTGAAGCTGTGAAATATCAAAAGCTCAAACAAACCTCTTAGTCCCACATCGGCTAGTACATAGCCTCAACAGTGCATATATTCCTTTCTACTCCTTTGCTTCATTAAAAATGTGTGTGTGAGCTCCATGGGCCACACGCGCGCGCCGCCGCCGCCCGGCCCGGTTCGGTTCGCGTAACGGATGCGGGCTCGTACCCACACCTGCGGACGCCGAATGCCGATCCGATTCCTTCTTCAGGTTCGGGCTGAGACCCAAAAATTTTTTTTGCTCCTATTAAGTTTTTTGACCGTTACAATCATTTAATTCTTAAACGTTTACTATTCAAAATTGCGTCCAGATTCATTGTACCACGTTTTTTGTATTTCTCATTATTTTGTAACGTTAAAATATTATTGCTCATAAATTCTGAACGTTACAAAGAGCCACCATTAGCCTATATAAATCAGTTCTTCTTTCTCTTCCAACACACAGACATTCTTCTTCTCCAAACTCTCTAAAATTCTCGTCTCCTTCGTATTACGCTGTTCTTCTTCATTGCTCTGGGCAGAGCTAAGTACGTGGTCACTCTCTCCGACGTCGTGTGCGACAACGAGATTCCGGTGGAGCGGAGATTTTACCACTAGGAGCGTTCGGATACGGTCTGCACATAGACCCGAGCTAACTCTTAGGGCAGTGCTTCGTGCACGACTTCCTCGGAGGCCGGTAACATTTACGTAATTTATTTTTTTTGCAGTTTTAAGTGAAAAAAATTGAAGAATTTCCAACAATCTAAGAGTTATTCCTCATTTTAATTGTCTATATTTTTTTTTTTTTTCAATTGTGTTAGCAACTTCGTATTCTTGCATTTTGTATCAACTACTATTCTGTAAAGTATTAACTGTGTTAGCAACTTGCAAAATTCGTTAGCTTGGAAAATTATTAGCAAGTTACCAAGTAGTATTCTGTCAAGTATTTGTTACTTGCAATCTCTAACAATATTCGTTAGCTTGCAAAATTCTTTGCTATTTGTTAGCATTTGTTAAATGTCTATCCAATTGCTTTGAAAACAATTCCTTAGTAAACAAATTTTTCAAAGCTTCTGTTGCTTGAATCACTTGCTTTGTTGAAAACAAAAATAAAGCTTCTGTTAACCATTGTTTATACGGAAAAGATTTTCTTCATACAAGCTTCTGTTTAAACGTTTGCTTGCTATCTGTTGAAACATATCAGTTAATATTCTCCTTGAAACATCTGCTAGTATTAGCAACATTCTCATTGAAATATTTACCAATATTAGCAATATTCTCATTGAAACATCTGCTAGTATTAATATTTAGTATCTGTTACCAATATTCTCATTGAAATATCGACTACTAGTATTAACATCTGTTAATATTCTCATTGAATATTCTATTAATATTTGCATTGAATATTCTATTAATATTTGTCTCTCATTTAATATTATTTGCTACATAATTAATAATTGTTCATTGTCATTATTTGACATATCAATTATATTTCACATTTCAATTAATATTCGTTTATTGTCATTATTTGTTAAATTGATATCTTAGACAAGCATTATTGTGTTAGCACATTTTGTCAATATTAGTTTTTATTTTATTCAATATTTTTAATTTAGGCTAAATCAAACAATTGATTAATTTAGTAAAAAAAATTTTATTTTTTAAAGTTCTAAAGTTAAGATTTGTTTGGGAACAAGCCGAAAGGGCCCTTCTGTTAACAAGGCGAAATATCGTCTAAGCGACCGGTACTTAAGAGTTCCTAGTGAACCTCCGCTTGCTGGGATCTGGCCCCTACAGCTAACTCAACCTCATCAAAACTTGAAAAACTAAAAATTTAAAGGTTTATTACTAAAATTATTTTAATTGTTAATTTTAGTTTAAAGCCATCTTTATTGAGTAAATAAATTTTTGTAGCTTTTTGAAATCTTATTCTCAAGTTCTAAAGAGACTTGGAACATAAATCAGATTAGGTTGAAGTCCATAGCTATATCTGATTCCATATTAAACCTTATAGAAATCTATGGCAAACCCAAGCCTAATCACTAAGGAGACCTCCTTCAAAGGGATAGACTCATACATTCCAGAGGCGAACATGACTCAGAATGGGTCTTCTAGCTCCTTCAGGTCTGTAAGCTATCAACCTGTAGTAAACCTTTCTTTCCATTCTGATGATTGGTGGTTGGATTCTGGAGCTAATGTTCACGTTTCATTTGATCGCTCCTGTTTTTCCAACTATCAAGAATCGGGTGGAGGAGGTGTGACCCTAGGAGATGGCTCATCTGCACATATCGTAGGAAGAGGAAGAATAGATCTGAAGATGACATCAGGAAAAATTCTACCTCTCCATGATGTGCTTCATGTGCCGTCTGTCAGAAGGAATCTTGTTAGTGGATCCCTCCTTGTAGCATCAGGATACAAAATTGTTATGGAGGCAAATAAAGTAGTTTTCTCTAAGAATGATCTGTTTATTGGAAAAGGATTTGTGAAAGATGGACTTTTTATTTTAAGTACTATGGATAAAAGTTCAAATCCTTCTTTTGTTGCAAATGTTGAATCATCAAATGTTTGGCATGGTAGACTAGGTCATGTGAACTTAGGATCTATCAAAAGAATGATGAACTTAGATCTTATCCCTAAGACTACTATAGATGATGAACCCAAATGTGAGATATGTGTTCAAGCCAAACATACTAGATTACCTTTCAAATCTGTCTATAGAGATTCTGAACTCCTAGAACTTATCCATAGTGATATTTGTGATTCCAATAGGGTCTTAACTCGAGGCGGTAGGAAATACTTTGTAACTTTTATAGATGACCATTCAAAGTATTGTTACACCTACCTCCTTAAGACCAAAGATGAAGTTCTAGACAGATTCAAGGTCTATAAATCTGAGGCTGAGAACCAGTTGGATAGGAAGATTAAGATTCTTAGATCAGATCGTGGTGGAGAGTATACCTCAAATGAAATGACTAACTTCTGTGAAGAGCACGGAATTATTCATGAGGTAACTGCTCCTTATTCACCACAATCCAATGGAGTTGCTGAAAGGAAGAATCGCACTCTTTTAGATATGGTCAATGTCATGCTTCTCAGCTCAGGTGCCCCTGATAATCTTTGGGGTGAAGTCTTATTGTCAGCCTGTTATATTCTTAATAGGATACCCAGTAAGACTAATGATAAGAGACCATATGAGTTATGGAAAGGTCGAACCCCTAAGATTAATTACCTCAAAGTTTGGGGATGCCTAGCTAAGGTAGGAATTCTTGAACCCAAAAAGAGGAAGATAGGACCTAAGACTGTAGATGCTGTATTCATAGGATATGCCCTAGATAGTAATGCCAATAGATTTCTTGTAACTCATTCTGAAGTAAATGAAATCTCTAATAACACAATCATTGAAGCTAGAGATGCAGTTTACTTTGAGAATATTTTTCCCTTCAAGGATAGAACCCCTTCATCTTCCTCTAACCCTTCTCTTACTCCGTCTACTAGTTCTCATGACCAAATGCCTAATTCTCAATCTGAACAAGTCATAGAACTTAGAAGGAGTAAAAGAGAAAGGATTGAAAAGAATTTAGGAGAATGATTCTTCACATTTTTGACAGAAGGTAATCCCTCAACTTATGAAGAAGCCATATCCTTTCCTGATGCCCCTTTCTGGAAAGAAGCTATTAATAATGAGTACAACTCCATCATGGAGAACAATACTTAGTTTTTAGCAGACCTTCCTTTAGGCAGCAAACCAATAGGTTGTAAGTAGATTTTTAAGAAGAAACTTAGAGCCGATAGTACCATAGAAAAATATAAGGCTAGATTAGTGGCCAAAGGATTTACCCAGAAGAAAGGATTAGATTATTTTGATACCTACTCTCCTGTAGCTAGAATATCTTCTATTAGAACCCTTCTAGCTTTAGCATCCATTCATGATATGCTGATCCATCAAATGGATGTAAAGACAGCATTTCTAAATGGAGATTTAGAAGAAGAGATTTATATGGAGCAATCTGAAGATTTTATTGGTAAAGGTCAAGAAAAGAAAGTTTGTAGATTAGTAAAATCTCTTTATGGCCTAAAGCAAACTCCCAAGCAATGGCACAACAAATTTGACAAAGTCATTATAGAATTTGGTTTTGTACCAAATGAATATGACAAGTGTTTGTATTCTAAAAATACAAATAAAAGTTGTGTTATCTTATGCTTGTATGTTGATGATATCCTTATTTTAGGATCTTCACTGGAATTGATAAATAACACTAAGAATTATTTATCTAACCAGTTTGATATGAAAGACCTAGGTGAGGCTAATCTGATCCTAGGAATGCAAGTGTCCAAATGCAAAGAAGGTTATACTCTATCCTTAGCACATTCAATTGAGAAAATGCTAAGGAAGTTTGAGTACTTTGACAAGAAACCTGCCCTTACTCCATTTGATAGCAATGTTGTTCTCAAGAAGAATGAAGGATCTCCTATAGAACAACATAGATATTCTCAGATGATAGGGTCCCTTATGTACATAACTAACAGGACCAGACCTGATATTGCTTTTGCAATTGGGAGACTAAGTAGATATACTAGTAACCCAAATCAGTCTCATTGGACAGCATTGGACAGAGTGTTTAGATATCTTAAGGGTACTCTAGATTATAAACTTTATTATACTAGACACTCTGACATCATAGAAGGTTACTCCGATGCAAATTGGGTAACTGATTCACATGATGTAAAATCAACTACTGGATATGTTTTTACCCTAGCAGGAGCTGCAATCTCCTGGGGATCATGTAAACAAACTATCATAGCCAGAAGTACAATGGACTCTGAAATGATAGCTTTGGATACTACATGTACAGAAGCCGAATGGCTGAAAAATCTTATTATGCATATACCTGTTTCTGTTCATCATATTCCTGCTATTTCTATAAACTGTGATAATAAATCTGTTATAGAACTACTAAAGCATGATTCTGTGAATGCTAAGTTGAACAGGCACCTGCAGCTGCGCTTCAAGTCAATAAAGAGCCTATGGGCAAATATGTGGTTCTTGACTATATAAAGTCAGAAAAGAACCTTGCAGACCACTTGACGAAGGGTCTGTCTAGGACATTGATCCTAGAATCATCGAGGGGGATGGGGTTAAGCCCATAGTATAGTCACCAGCAGTGGCAACCCAATCGAGACTGACTGGAGATCCCAAGAAGCCGGATCAATGGGTAGAAACAAGCTGGACTAGGTGACTATTATGGAACACTGACCTGAGATTAAATTCTCTTTAAAATAAAAGTCCAGGAGGCTGTACATGTGTACATTCATACCTCATCCCTACGGTGACAGTGTTCCTTTGTGATATGGATAGGGTGAGTTAAAACTCTTAATAAGTTCAAGCATATTATGCAGGGTTGATTCCTATCACCAACCCTTAAAGACTTACCTATATGAGAGGTCGTGAGGGCCGCGACTATAGGACAGGGCGATCCTAGACAACTCTCATGAATGTGTAAAAGTGCGCATGGCCAACCAAACGCGTCACCCGATAGACCCAAGTACCTCTAGCGTACTATGTGTGCTATTATCTGAGTCTGGTTCAAGAAGACTGATTCAAGGCGTAGTCCATCAAGCTCTTTTCAGACAAAGATAATAGTCACTACGTGAGATTCAAGGCTGTAGTCCATCTCATTTATGCATAGTATATAACTGCCCAGAAATTCTTTTACTCGTCTTATTCTCCTTCTTTATATTATCTTGGAAATTGAGCTTTTGGGGGGGGGATTGTTAGCTGAAGCTGTGAAATATCAAAAGCTCAAACAAACCTTTTAGTCCCACATCGGCTAGTACATAGCCTCAACAGTGCATATATTCCTTTCTACTCCTTTGCTTCATTAAAAATGTGTGTGGGAGCTCCATGGGCCACACGCGCGCGCCGCCGCCGCCGCCCGGCCCGGCTCGGCTCGGTTCGGTTCGGCGCGCGTAACGGGTGCGGGCTCGTACCCACACCTGCGGACGCCGAATGCCGATCCGATTCCTTCTTCAGGTTCGGGCTGAGACCCAAAAATTATTTTTGCTCCTATTAAGTTTTTGACCGTTACAATCATTTAATTCTTAAATGTTTACTATTCAAAATTGCGTCCAGATTCATTGTACCACGTTTTTTGTATTTCTCATTATTTTGTAACGTTAAAATATTATTGCTCATAAATTCTGAACGTTACAAAGAGCCGCCATTAGCCTATATAAATCAGTTCTTCTTTCTCTTCCAACACACAGACATTCTTCTTCTCCAAACTCTCTAAAATTTTCGTCTCCTTCGTATTACGCTGTTCTTCTTCATTGCTCTGGGCAGAGCTAAGTACGTGGTCACTCTCTCCGACGTCGTGTGCGACAACGAGATTCCGGTGGAGCGGGGATTTTACAACTAGGAGCGTTCGGATACGGTCTGCACATAGACCCGAGCTAACTCTTAGGACAGTGCTTCGTGCACGACTTCCTCGGAGGCCGGTAACATTTACGTAATTTATTTTGTTTGCAGTTTTAAGTGAAAAAAATTGAAGAATTTCCAACAATATGTAATCGTGATCTAATATATTCAAATGAAAAAAAATTTAAACTGGTCTTAATCTAAACAATTAGATGAGTCATCATTAACATAATGTGCACTGGTATCACCAGAAATTAAGATGTTCATATTGTCGAACTCCAGGTGAACACTATGGACATACAGTAGGATTAACAAACTTTTTTCTATTTTGAAAATTAACTCTGAACTAAGAAAATATGGATCTCCAACGTGTAATTGCTTTTCTAAAGAAAATTAAGCAAGTATTAGAAGAAACAAAACTATATAGCTCGAGGACATATTAATCAAGTATACCAAGAGTTCACAGTGAACTTGTAAACTATTCTACTATATAATATAAATCTTGGTGATAAAACTTTTGAATTCCTAAAATACCTTCAAATATTTTATAAAGACTTGCATATCATTCATGTTTGGAGCATCTCCAACCCAATCGTGAGTTTGGAAAAAATGGTTGCCACATAGGAATGACAACCATTTTTTTTTCAAAAAGTATTTCTCCAATGTAAATGTGAAATAAAGTATGGAGTTGACATGGCAAAGACAATGTGAAGTTGGTTGTCTAGATCTAGACATGCACTTCACAATGTCTTTATGTCCACATCATCATTTGTGAATAAAAATATTTATAAAAAGAAGTAGAAGAGTAAAAGTTGCCTTGGAAGTTGTAAAAAATTACTTGTATTGTCTTCTCAATACTTTTGCATTAGATATGAATTTTTAAACTCATTGTCATTTGTGAATATAATCTTGTCACCTATACAAGACATTGTCTTGTGTCCCATGCCACCTAAGATTCACAACATAAAATAAGACAATAGGGTTGGAATGTCTTATAGTCAAAGCAATAAAGTTTGCATGCTATGAAGTTTATTTTTTCCATACAACCCTTCATGTTCCAATGATAATAAATTTTTCTGCCCTTACCATTTTTCAAAGGTTATTATTCTCAATAGAAAATTAAAAACAAGAACAAAATTCGTACTTCGAAACTCTTGGCATTGTAAAAAAAACACACACATGAATAGTCACCTAAAAAAAACACAACAGTTGACCTTATGATATCTAATTAAAATATGTGCAAAGCACGTACATATAGACTAGTATCTATAATGTAAAGATTTATATCACCATGCACTAATAACAAGTTTGTTCCCTTTTTTTTTGGGCCTCCTACTAAATTTGAAAAAAAAATCAAAATGTCATGCAAACATTAATAACTCGCAAGATTGTATTTGTTGAGATCCAAATTAAATTATAATAAAATAGGGTTGAATGTACAGTGATGACCAATTGGTTAGTGATTACTGTATTTTATGACCAGTTCACATGCATAGGGGGGCCAACAAGTCAACTGTTGCTTAGCTAAACAAGGTGGAAGTTATAGTAATCAAAGCTCATCTGGATCTCTTCCAAACAAGGGCAGATACAGGAGGGCAGACATGGGACTGATCAAATTATTGTTTAGTAACCTCATTATGCAAGTCTTAACCTAATATTGTAAAATCTTAAATGTCTTCTCTCTTTCATCCATTGTAGCTCACTCAATATAAGATCAAATTGTAGTAAATTCCAATTTTTAATCTTGGTTCCGTCCTTGCTCCCAAACAAAGTACCAAAATCTTACATGCTTTAACTGAGTTCTCATTAAAGGAAGATGCGATGAAATTTGATTGCAGATACAATAAAAGACACAGACAACAAGGACAAAAACATACATTAGCTACAGTTGAGAATAACAAGAAGTACAAAAATAATATGAAGACTAATTGAGTGATTCTGATTCATTGGTATTAACGTGCAACAGAACCATGAATTTGACAAAATGCTGGAAAAAAAAGTAGAAAATTGCATCTAGTATGAAGCTTCATTTATTTCACATCATAAGAAATTTCTCAACAACCAGGCACATAGAAGTTCATAATTTTCGAGTACATGTTATTGTCGGACACCGAAGGTAGAAAATGGAAATACAATAAACGAAGGAGTAACTTGCCCGTCATCTTAAAAACAGACGGGCCTGCCTCCTTCCAGTAATATATACTGCAACATGTAAAAAAGAAAGTAATGCCAAAGGGCACCACTGATGGTGAATCTGCCTATGGAAGAAAAAAAATACCCAAAGGCAAATCAACACACCAACAAACTTTCAACTAAACATCCAGGATGTGGAGCAGCCATCTATATAACTCAGCTATCCTATCCCCTTCTCCTTGCTTCTCTTCGGTTACAGAACCAAAGCAAAAGCCACTTGCAAGTGTCGAAGCCTCCCGTGTCCCGGACCCCCTCTTAAGTTAAATATGAACATATATACAGTCTAACCCCTATGTCTAGCATGCCATCATCGCCACCAACAGCATGGAGAGCTACAGGAATGGTGGATAAGTGGCGCAAAACCAGAGGAAAAACAGCAGGACAAGTCCCTTCTTCTTCTTCAAGAGCTTGCCCATCTGCTTCATTTTCTTCGGATGGGTTCATCACCAGAGCTACGTCTTCTATTGCACGCAGCTTCCTGGGTGCAACACGCTTTTTAATGTTCAAGTCCAACAGCAATGTAGAAGTTCTCTCGAGCCACTCTGCGTTCAACCCTTCAACATCGTCATATTGAATCCGCCGCTCCATCTAGTTAAAACACAAAAATACAATAAACTACTGCAAAAACGAAATTGAATGCACATAGTAAATTAATCAATTAGGATACGATTTGGCAGCTCGGGATTCTTACAGCAAGCTTGTGGACATAAACTGACATAAATCTGGGCCCCAACCCCAGCACTTTGGCTTGAGAAATTAGGATCTGCAAATGATGAGAATTGAACAAAAAGATTAGAACCAAAGTCTGTAAGGACTGTTATAGTCACAGTTCAGCGTTCGGGAATAATTTGACAATGTTCAAAAGTTTGGAACTCAGGAAATATGGTAAAAGTTCGGTAAAATTGCGCGCACGTGCGCGCGCGTGTACACTCCATTTCCCAATCACGAGTTGGCATTCCCCTTTTAAAAAATTGCATCCCTGCCATTAAAGACCAAAACAACAGCCCAGTGGAAACAACCAACCATTAATTAAGCTGAAAATTGGTTGTCTCGAATTATTTGAGAAATTCGCGATTTATTCACGAATTTTACGGATAATTAACAAATTTGACAAACTTCTCCCAAATCTACAAACTATTCGCGAATTAGTTAAAATAATTCGTGAATTATGTGACTAAAAGGACTGCAACTTACAAACTCTAAATCAGGTCTGGCCACTATGCATTGTGTGATGAGTATAAATATTCTACACCTTTCAAATATTTTCTGCATCTGCCACTTGTGGAGATCAACAATTGGATGGAGGGGGGCAATGTATCTGCACTCTACGTATGCTGCGTCTATATATCTATCATCTATGTATCCATACATCTAATGCTTGGGTTATATTACTCGTGCCTAACAATTTATTCAAACAAAGAAAATATCACTGTTGGATCACTGAAGATCTATTCTGGTGAAGAATGAGTAATGGTAGACATGAGGTCATATAAAAAGAGATTTTTTCTGTGTGATGAGGGCAATCATTAACGACCATCCCTGTCCTGGACTACTAGCACCATGACCCCCTCCCATTCCATTTTTATTTTGCCCGGCTGGGATTCGAACTCACGCCCACCTCCTTGGCGGTTCCTTTTTATCAAAACAGGACAAGCCTCAAAAAATGTGTACTACTTAATGTGGTGGCTTCGGTATTCTTTAGTAAAATGCCAAAGAATAGTTCGCTTAGAAGCATAAGTTATTGGCCAAAGTGAGCGAATTTGTAGGTTAGAATCACAGGTCTCAACTAGGTGTTCCAATTTTAATCAATAAGCAAAGGGAGGGAGACCGTGAGGGTTCCATATTTGCATCCACTTTTACCTTCCAGACATGCATAAATGATGTACTTATCAACTAGATGCCTTGAAATCGGAAAACACGGTCTTATCAGTTACATGCCTCTTTAATGATGGCAGCATAAATTTATAAAGTAAAACAATCAAGAATTAAAGTAACATGGTAGCATAACATGTACATTATCGGAATATACTACGTAAAATGACTTGCACAAGAACACTTGGTCTGTTGGTCATAGAGGTCCATGGCAATAAGGTCAAGACAATTCCAGCTGAGATGCAGTTGATTCTACAAGTTAAAAAGCTGGAGGACTTTCTGATAGCTAATTACACATAGGGTTACATATCCCTTTACTGCACTAATAATATCAGTGATGTCATCAATGTAATTATAGTGGAGAATCTTCCACTGGGCAAGCTCTGATACACAAGCCTTTATCGCTTGGGGTAGATTTGAAGTATTTTCTTCCATGGGCCACGTTCAATTGAGCAAGCATTCAGTCACAGGCTTACACAGTGCCTTCATTTCTTCAAATATCTTAGAAGATGCTTACTTCTTCACATCCAATGATAGCGTCGAGCATGCAATAACATTGGAGAACTTGAAGGATGTTTAAGCAGTTAAACCAAGTTCCAAATCAGTGTCGAGTCATCAACAGCCTCGACAGATCGAACTATCAACGTTTATGATTACAAATTTTTTTAGAATAACATTTTTAACATAATTTCATGTGTTTGTGATTTTTTTCGGTGTAGGGCTTTAAACACCTCGGGTTCATACAATATTTTTGTCCTAATAAATGGATCGCGTAATCGGGTGCCAATTCCAGGCCTAATTTAATGTTGGGTGATACAAATTTTAGTTCTCCAGTACACGACAAATCAAACTTAAACCAGATTGATCATTGAAATACCTCCTAACCAAATCAAATGCCCCTATCTATACAACCCAACCGAAAAAATCCCAACCCAACAAAATCCTATATTTATGGCTCAACATTTAGGTTTCAATGTGCTTTAGACGGAAAAAAACGGAGATTCGTGACTTCCACTCTTTCACATACATAACGAGATGCTCTGGAAAAAAAGGAAAAAAGACAAGGTTCTAAAGAGGGAGAAACTGTAGGCCTCACCACACGGTCACAGCCGATGCAAACTGGTGTTGCAAATTCTTAAAATCTGTCCGCTCCGGTCTTCAAGCCAAAACATAATAGTAGACAAGGTTCAAATAATTGGACTTTAACGGGCAATAACGATTTTTCATGCACGTTGTCACGCCCCAGAACCAGAATACTGGAGAGCGGGGGAGTGACTCAGCCAGCTACGTATTACGGGTAGATGAATACCGTATAATACGATCAATGCTGTCTAACCAGACGAGGGGGTGCATACTACATAAAAGTCTTACTATGGTCATTTCACATCTATTGTCTCAATCATTCAAACAAGAAACAGAAATATAGAACATGTAAGGTAAAGCAGTAAGGCGTCCCAAACGCTCAGTCAAAATGTTCTTGAGATCTGGCTTTACAAATATAGCCAGATGATATAGCAAGCGTACACAATTGTTATCAGCTGCAGTCTGACTTAATCACAATTATGCAAAAGTAAGTACAAGACAATCCGACTAACATGTCGGTGCCAAACGGCAAGGTATAAAGTAGATAACAAAACGAGTGGTGAAGTTAAGGAACCCACTCGAGTCCTCCTGCGATCATTCCTCTAGTATTGACCATCCTGGAGGTGGAAGTACGCTGAGTCCTCGGGAACTGGCTCTAAATCTGGCCATGCAAAACCAGAGAGGTTAGACCTCTAATAGCAAGTACCACAAGGGAGCACGACATGAGAACTAAAACCAGCAAGTAAGAGAATATAATAATAGATCTCTGCTTGCTACTAGAACTCACATCACATCAAGACACTTCGAACCAACCTCCCAACCAAACAAGGACAGAAGTTGGCCCGTCATGTCCTGACATTCTGATCATCCCAGTTAGGTAACAGAGTACAGTGCACAAACAAATCATCTTGAACGGCCAATCAACTCCTACGGCTTGCTATTATGAGTCCCAAGTTATCCTGGAATAATGCAATTAGGGATGCCTCAGTTCTTACTATGTGCAAGCAAGGCTAGTCTATCCAGTCGATCAATTGGCCCATGCATGAATTAGACGAGTCCTAGCAGGACGCCCGTCAATATACAATATACAATAATAAATAAAGCAGATACTTTCTCTGCCCGTGTGGCAGATTTACAGTATCTGTGGGAACCAGCCGGCCCGTCGGGTACTACTCGTCCCAAGGGGGCTGCCATGTAAGAATTCGAAAATCCATTCTCTCCATGCAATCATTATTTTATTTAACTTAATAGTCTCTACGTTGAGTGAAATCCCATGCCGTGGATCATGGTCATTCAAATGAGTACTTTCGTACGGGGTACGATATGTACAACTCTACAACGATACCAGTGCGGTTAGGTTGCAGGTCTTACATAGCGTAATGCAACAATCAAATCTATCCACGGTAATCATGCCTTGACCATAAAGTACACATGCTTCTTTTGTAGAAAAAATAAATAAATAAATAAATAGATTGAAGCCTGCATGTGCATGTATGTCAATATTCGGGATCAGCCAGTCGAGTACAATAGTTCATAACATGAACGTGTCTCATTCATTTCATTCAATAAGACGACTAGCCAGTCTCGTAGTTCCAACTAGGAACGCATGATCAATTTAGTCAAGATAACCATCGTCATTAATGGTGACAAGGCATGAAAGTCAATTTGCATTAAATAGGGTCGAGTCTATAACTCTCAAGGTCAAGTTCCAGTCTTACTGGGTACCCGTGAATCAATCAAGACACAGGGCACATTCCATATAACAATCAATATAACATATTAACATATCATGATTTATCGGGTTCATGCCAAAAGGCGTAAGGATATAAAATGGGCGTAAAATGTCTAATAAAATATCAATATACAGGGCTATAAAAGATCCAGGCAAGGAAAATGAAACCAAACTGACATGCTGACATAAGACCAAGTCAGCCAAAGGCCATACGCTCAGTGCAAGAGTCATACGCTTAGGTCAGGCTACGCTCAGGAGGCAGCGTATGGACTCCATACGACTCCTGATCATTCAAGTCAGCGTATGCAAGTCATACGCTCCCAAAAGGCAGCGTATGAACTCCATACGACATACGCTTCCAAAAGGTAGCGTATGCAAGACACACGCTCCCAAAAGGCAGCGTATGGACTTCATACTGCGCTGCGCTAAAGAGCGCGCACAGCTCAGTGACGCAAGCTAAAAAGCTAGCGTACACTGCTCACTGTCTTCTCCAAACAGCAAGAACTCCATGGTTGCACCCCAAAGCTTCAAAAGTCCAGAACTTGGTCAAAATAAGTCCGAATCCAACTTTCCAAAGGTCAAAATTGGGTAGGATGAACTGCTCTACGACATGGAACCATCAAATCTTGAGAACAAAGGAGTTTGCTAGATCAAAACCCATAGACAACCGAAAATACAATAACTTAGATCTACAAGAAATGAACCAATGAAATCAAAAATACTAAGCACTAAACTCTCTTAGAATCATGAGAGGAAGAATATTGAACCATAAAATATGGTCCTCATGTAGAGCAAGATGTACTTGCCTAGTTGGTAGGTGGAGAGAGTAATGAAAGGAAGAAGAAGAAGTCATGGTGAAGAAGGAGTGAATGAGGAGAGAGAAGGAGAGGGTAGCTTTAAGTAGCAAAGGGGTGGTAGGTGGGAGTTGGACCGGGTCCAATGGGTCGGGTTGCACGGGTCCAACAAGGCCAACCCGAAAGTAAAACTAAAGCAGGAATTAAAATGCAGGTAATAAAATTACAGGAAGAAATGCAGAAATAAAATTGCAGGAATTAATTAGCATAAAAATTAAAGAGCAGCTAATTAATTAACATGAAAATTTAAAGAGCGGATAATAGAATTGCAGAAAAATAAAGTGCAGAAAATAAAATGCAGATGATTAATTAACATGAAGTTATAGGAATTTAAATACAGGATACTACATGATAAATACTAGATAAATACATTCAGGCAATATACGTATTAGAATACGCATTCCGGGAACGGGGAGTGACACGTCTTATATCAGTCGCATGAAAATCCAATTGTAAACGGCTGATACCTCAGTCATATTTTTGTCCTCTTGGTTCAATCGTGGGAAACATCGGACCCCACCGGATGATGTTTGATCGAGAAATAATATTGGAGGTGTTCAAATGAGCGAGCTTATGTCCCAGTTTCAAGCTTAACGCCCAATTGAGAAGCTTGTACACAGCCGCTGCAGCTGCTCTTACCTGTGCAAGAGGATTCCTCACCTCTCCTCTGCTCTCTTTTCCACTAGCTCTCTACTTCTTTGAGTTATTATCCATGCTTTTAACAATTCAGTAACACTAAACTTATCTTAGTGGTACCAGTTTTCTAAGCCTCACCACACGGTCACAGCCGATGCACACTGGTGTTGCCCCTCAATATCATCACCATATTATGCCAAGGAGCCTTTGAAGTTGTCGGGTGCTCGATTCATACATTGAAGTTAGTCTACATCTTCTTCCTCTTCCTCTCTTCTAGCTTTATCTCTCTCAAATCCCTCCTTCATGAACCACAGTGGTTCAATCCTCTCCTTCCCTAACCCCCCCCCCCCCCCCCCAACCTTTTTTTTTCTTTTCTTAAAATCTGTCCGCTCAGGTGTCAAAATATTGCCAAAATATAGTAGACAAGGTTCCAATAATTGGACTTTATCGGGCAATAATGATTTTCATGCACGTCTCACATCAGTCGCATGAAAATCCAATTGTAAATGTAAACAGCTGATACCTCAAGTCATATTTTTGGACCTTGGTTCAATCGTGGGAAACACTGGACGATGTTTGATCAAGAAATAATATTGAAGGTGTTCAAATCAGCAAGCTTCATGTCCCAGTTTCAAAACATAATGCCCAATTGAGCAAGCTTGTACACAGCACTGCAGCTGATCTTACCTGTGCAAGAGGCTTCCTCACCTCTCCTCTGCTCTCTTTCATAGCTTTCTACTTCTTTGAGTAATACATGCTTTTAACAATTCAGTAACACTAAACTTATCTTAGTGGTACCATTTTTCTAAGGCTTCATGCTACATGATGGAGATTATTAAAAAAAGGAAAGGAATGTACTCTTTATTATTGATTTATTTTACTCCCACCATTGATTAGTGGAAGGAATAATCCGCTTCCCCGGTGTATCCGAACCCCGAACCACGATGACCACTAGAGTCAGGAGGCTTTGACAGACTTTGTTATATATGCATACATGAAATGAATTATATGCCTACATCGCTATAGGTTCCAAGTACATTTATAAACAACTAAGATAGTCTGAAATGAAATACTCATGCTTTCTTCCAGCACAAGATAGTTTACCAAGAGAGCACACTAATTTAGTGAAAACATATAAGACTTGTGTTGCAATATGTACCTCTTTCTTCTTCAAAAGAGCCCAAACATACAATTTTTCTCCAGCTACCTCAGCATGCTTACTAGCAACTTTTCTTTCGTTGCAATATGTAACAGCGTCTGTAAGAACCTTGCTTGTAGGAGCTCCAAATCTCAATGCAGAAGCTGCTAGAGCTTCCCTATTCTTCAGATTCCACAGCCTTTTTATTGAGAAGGCCAGTAAAACACCCATTTACAAGTTCACTACCATATGCTCCACTGTTGTTTATCTGCCTTTGATTCAGATATGTTCCCTCAGCATCAAGAGTAGCACATAATGTCCGATGCACAAGTATGTCAGGATACCTTCGCAATGGGGACGTGAAGTGCGTGTATAAGGGAACTGACAGAGCATAATGAGCCCATTCATTTTCCCTACCTCTCAAATCTCCGGTACAGAAGTATGAAGCTGGTTGCATGGGTTTTGAAGCATAGGACACGAGAATATCATACAACATAGGATCATCCTTAAGTTTCTCTCTTATCTTGGAAAGTGAGAGGTGAAGCTGACCTGAAGACGAAGTATCCAACTCAAAACCGTATCTGCTACAAAATGCTTCAAAATCTCTGAGCTTCCGTAAATTTGGTTCAGGATGTGCGCAACAATGCACAGTCAGGAAATGCAGCAGATATAACTTCTGCAACTGATATGTTTGCCAGTAACATGAACTCCTCAACAAGAGAATGTGACTCCTTCCTCTCACGAAGGAAACTGTCATACGGTGTTCCAAACTCATCAAACAAAAAAACAAGCTTAGAACTTTCCAGCCAAAGAGCTCCATCCTTGAACCTATTTCTCCTCAAGCTCATAGAGACCTCATATAGGCTTCTAAGAGACCTAAATATATCCTCCCACTTAAAGAGGCAGTGTAATTGAGGAATTGGACTTGTAGAGGAATTAAGTTGATTAGCATCCAATGATCCGGCAATAATCTCCTGCACAATATCATACGACAATTTGCAGCAAGAACGGATGATAGATCGGCCAATCCAACGAGCAACAATATTTCCAGAACGACCGATATCCCAGGTAACTGACAAAGCAAGCCTATCTTTCCCTGGCAGAAGTGAGCCTAATTCTTCAGAAAGTTGTGGAGGCAACATTGGAATTTTGTGCTGTAGTATATAAACACTTGTAGATCTGATTTGGGCTTCAGTATCTAAAGCTGTTTCTGGAAGAACAAAATATGAAGCATCCGCAATGTGAACCCCAATTCGGAATACTTCATCAGATACAATTTCTTCGATGGATAAAGCATCATCAAGATCAATAGCAGTAGATGGGTCAATTGTAAATGTGCATATGTTTCTAAAATCTTTTCTCGTTTCAAATTCCTTAACAGGAACCTCCCATGGTAAATCTGGAACGCAAGCTAATGACTCGGGAGAAAAATTAGCAGCACAAATTGCATTCTCAAACAGAATGGCAGCTATCTGTGGTTCGATTCTCCTCCCCTTCCCAAAATATGAATGACATGAGCCAGAGGGATATGGCTTTCATCACTCCATTCATCTATCTGTGCAGCAACTAATTCCCTTTCAATAGTCTCATCACCACTAACCACCCTTTCCTTTGCAGATTCTGGAAGATTCCTGAAATTGACAACATTTTTGGGAATTTTGGATCCTTGGGTAACAACTGCAAGTAATCCTCTCCTGACACTAAAATTTTATGCTGGGCTTTCTTCATAAAATGCTCGGTGTTCTGCCTCAAATGCCCTTCTCCCTTAGCAGCAAGAAAACCAATAACTGCTTGGCGGCGAGGAGACTTTTTAATTATTGCTACACACTCTGCCTGTTGGACGTTTTGATGGGCAAGAATTCATCATGGAAATTATCCTCCCTAATGCTCTAGAAGCTTCTCCTTGCTCAGAGGCAGAACCTGAATTCTCTGAGGCAGTATACTGATGTAGTTCATCAAACTTGTTGCCAGTATGTCCATTTTCGTTTTCCAGACGTACACTACAGCTGCTTTTTTTATAATAAACACCATTCGCTGTAAGCAAGCTGTTAGCATCTATCTGTTCTTTCTGGGGGCAGTTTTTGCCAACTTCTCCGACTTGAGGAATAATATTAGTATCATCTGCCAGCAAGGAAGTATTAGATGCATTCCATCCTTTTAACTTGGTCCAACATGCAATAGGATCCAATACTATAGCAACGGTGTCTCCTTCAATCTACAAGATCACAAGGGTCAAGTAAGTACTATTGATTAACAAAGTATATACTTTAGAAAGATAATAATGGGATATGAAGGTTCAGACAGTGTAAGAAATTTATATAAAAGAATCACAGTTTAAAGTTGATCCACAAAAGGAAACAATAGAGCACATGATTTAGCAAACCAGTCGAGTGAATGTCAAAGCCCACATGACAAAAAAAGTTAGAAACAAAATGCCTGGTTCAAAATATTGTTTCTACATTACCAAGCACAGAAACTACTCGACGTTAACCTTATTCTTCATTGAATGGAGGCTCAAAAGTTAAAAGCTGACAAACACATAATCGCTTATAAAATAGTTCAAGCATGTCACATCCTAACGCAGTATCAAGACTATATATGTCCTATCCAGTTAAACAAATATCCCATCTGATTTTCTAGAAAATCACACAGGACTTGATACTATTTTCTCAATCACAATCAATGTCATATTTGTATAGCAACATTCCTTGAAAATTACTCAAAACTTCCAAAGGCCCTATTGATAGTATTATTTTCAACAAGAAATATGTAACATGCAAGTTACAACCTTAATCTAAACTGCAATAAGCATCAAGAAACTCACCGCTCTATTTTGAGCCACAACGCCATTTATCAGAACATCCACCGGGGCACAATCAATAGTGCAGTAAGCCTGATATAATAGAAAGGTACTTAGAAGTAAGAAAAAAACAATAATGTGATGCAATAAAATTCCATGCACAAGACATGTTCTTTATGCACCTCAAGACGGTTATGTGCATTGACACGAAATGTTGCTCCGAACGCATTCCCTTTCTGCAATTAAACCACACAAAGGAACAAAAACATACAATAAGGAATTGCACTTCTTCATGTTCTTAAAAACTCCTTGAGAACAGAAAGTAAACCTCAATAGCCTCTTTCGTTGCCTCTTCTGACCAATGAGGAGCAAAATACTTTCTCTTAGCTGGACTAGGTAGCAGTCCAGTCACCTTTGATGCCGGTTCTAAATGTGAAGAAGTTGTGGTCGGCAATGGACAAGATCTTGATGTCTCCCCTCCGACCAGTGCCATTGATATTTCAGCCTCACCAATGTGGATTGGAGGGAGGGAATTGAAGGCAACATTTGTTGCCTTTCGGGTAGTTGATTATATGCTCCGTCAACTGAGCTACAACCTCGCCCTACAAGAATTTTTCACTTATATTCAGCTTGAACAATTTTCATACGATTTTATGCTTGATTTCAGCCAACTATTGGATCGACTTAGACATCAACTGAACACTCAGGAAAAAAAACGTGATCTTCATTTCCATCAACTGAAATCTAAGTCCACTAAATGTTCTACAATACTGAAGCTGTAATCAAAAGAGGAGTGAATACATAACAAGCTACAATATTTTAACTATATTTTAACCATGAAAGGGATTTCTTTCGTTGAGGAAGTATTGGGTCCAACTGAAAGCATAAACTGGATTCAGTAAAAAAGTTTTTGTTTCCCTTAAAACCAATAAAAAAAATGAATCATAAACTAGAGAGTTAGAAATTAACTTTTTCTTTCTCAAGAAGTACATAATCATGTATTGACGAGAATTTCTTACTCGGAAAGTATTATATCCACAGGATCAACTAAGGTTTAGTTGAACAAGTTTTTCCTACAAAGATTCAACTAAGGATTAGGAAAGTTTTTCTCAAGAGAGTTGCACTTGACTTTGATTTCTCTTCTTGAAATTATTTAGGTCAGCAGTTCAAATATACCAACATACAAGTAAATGATTTTAGCAAAAAGAGGTGCGATCCCTTCCAAGAAAGTATCGAGTCCAATTATACACACATTAATTCCACTGCAACATGTTTCTTTAACCAGGAGTTACTTAATCCATCAAATCTACACCTTTGGCAAAATGAGATATACTTCCCCCAATAAAGTAACTAGAGCAAAAATAATTGGAAAAAGAAAAAAAAAATCCGTAAAAATACATTTTACACGTAACCCTAAGGGATCCACAAACATTTCAGCGAACTTATTCAAGAAATTCAGAACGATCAATAGCCGAGACACAAATAGAAACACAGAACAATTTCTCCAAATAGTAATCTAACCTTCTCTTCCTAAAAAAGGAAGTACTGGGTCTATAAAAATATCAAAAATAGGTCTTTTTCTTTTATCTTTTTCTTTCGCTTATGATACCTTCTGGAACGGCGGCTTGGTTCTGCTTCGACTTCCTGTTCTGCCGCCGCTTCTTCTTCTTGTCCTTCTCGCCGTTCTCCGCCGCCGCCGCCCGCCGCGTGATCGCCGGTCTCCTTCATAACTCCGTTTACAAATAGAGAAGGTTGAGGAAACCCTATAAAAAGAAAAGAAAAAAGTATCGGAGGAAGAAGAAGACGTGAGGTTGGGGGCTTTGTAATGGATTAGGGTTTTAATTGCGGAGGGATAGACAGAGACGTGACGTAGTGATTGGTCGGCGGAGACTTATTTGCACACCGACCGACCTTTCTCTTTTCGCTTCTTTTGTGGTTATGTTGTGTACAGCTCACTCATTCCTTTTCTTTCATTAATTCACTCTTCTTCTTCCTCCTCTTCTTTTCTTTTTTTTTCTCTTTATCGGCTGTTCTTGTGGTCAACTCACCATCAAAATGAATATAACCAGAAAAATAATATAGAATCAACTCGTGTTGAGTCGTGTCATAGAAAAATTACGAAAGTCGGTCTTAGTCGAGTACTTGTTGACAAGCCGTCGATTTTTTTCTTTGTTTAGTTCGATTCACTAAAAATAAGAATCTTATTAAAATAAAATATTATAAAATTGATAAGGAAAGATATATATTTTTAGTAATTCTGTGCATATCTATGATTATCAAATTATTGACAGTTTTTGGTATTTTAGGACTGTTAAAATTTGGTTTTTTTTAGGGGGCACCACCACTTCTACTAGGGGGCAGCCCAAATTTTTTTGAAAAAATTACAAGTTTGCCATAGGTTTTTGTTACTATGGAGCAGCCCATAATTGACTATAAAAGCCAAACTTGTTTTATTTCTTCTCTCTTTCTTCCTCTATTACTTCTCTTCCTCCACTCTTTTTTTCTACTCCTCATAGAAACATAGAATTAACCTAACCTAGGTGAAATTGTCCCCCCACCTAAATTTGTTAAAGATTTTGGTGAAATATCTATTAATAGTGTCAATCACTTCTCCCATTTTTTGTAAGTCGTCGAATTTTTTTGTGTAATGTTTTAACCTAAATTTTACATATAAAAGTTGAATTTTGTGTTTAATGTAGAAAGAAATAGAAAATGGAACAACCCGGACCATCAAATGTTGGATACTCTCCTCCCACAACGTCCGAAGAACACTTTGATGCATCGGAAGGCCTCGTGGTAACTACACTTTAACTTTATTTCGGATGAAAAATCGGACTTTGACACAGAGGACTGCCACTTCTCTGGCAGTCCCTCTCATGGATTTGGACTGTCAGGGATGTGGTAGTCCTATATGTGAGGGACTGCCACATATGTGGCAGTCCTATATATGTGAGAGACTGCCACATATCTGACAGTTTTTTAATTTCATATGCTTAGTAGCAGCGGTGGTTAGCCTCAGTAGCAGCGGAGCGACAGTCCATTGAGCTTAAAATCCAAGAAATTGCATGTCCGGTCACTACTAGAATGCATGAGCCGACCGTTGTTTCCAATCCTAAAGGCAGGCCTCAAACAAGATTGACTAGTTCACAGAAGAGAAGGCTGGAGTCAACTATGAGAGATCCATCGTACTTTGAGCATGTTGAACGAAGCTTACAGCAAGCTCCGCCCGCACGGAAGGGCAAGCTTGTCGTTCGCCGAAAAATGGAGAAAATTGACCTCCCAAGAAAAGATACAGTTGCAAGCCAAACAACGAGTTTGTATATTGACAAATTTCAACATGCGCTTCGAAGTTACATTTGGTCTATTGTCGATGTCCCCGGTGATGGTCATTGCGGATTTCATGTCCTTGCAAGGCATCTTGGTTATGATGACAAAGACGGATGGAGACGGGTGAGGCAGGAGCTGTACGAGGAGTTAGAGACTCGTCTTCCATTCTACTCCCGCATCCTAAGCGAAGAAACCGTTGCAAGTTTGTTGTTAAGTATCCCTTGCACCGACAGTGTTACCGGGACAGACCACTACATGTCAGTCCCGTCTGTCGGCTATTTATTTGCCAATAGGTACATGATACCTGTTGTACTTATCTCGCCGGATATTAACAATACATTCTTTCCGATGTGCGCTCCTCCGACGGACCACGGAGTGTCTAACCTATGTACTATAGGTCTGATCGGGGATCACTTCGTTATACTAAAGATGATCGCTCATTCTCCGATTCCTCCACCTTCAACAGTTTGGTACAAAAGAGCACCGGTCGAAGCTATCGCTTGGACCACACCTTTCGTTGACCAGATCAACCATTGTAAGAAGTTGTTGAAGATTGAGGAGCCAAAAGACTTACCTGCTGACCACTACGACGTCGAAATCGACTAAGTATATATATATATAATATTTACAGTTTGACATTTTGTATATGGAGGATCACTTTTGTATACAGTGAAATATGAAGTCCAGTAATATATGGAGTAAATTTTGAGTTATATGTGTTTACCTGTGCCTACCTGTGTTATATGTGTCTACCTGTTATATGTGCCTACCTGTGTACTACAACTTCTTACCTGTGTTATATGTGCTTACCTGTGTGTTATCTGTGTTATATGAGTGTACATGTTTATTGTGTTCACTGTCACAGCATTTCAGTTTGAGAAACTCTGTCACAGAGTATCAGTATCAGGACTGCCACATCCATGGCAGTCCTACACTGAAGAAGGACTGCCTGGGTTGTGGCAGTCCTAACTAAAACTTGCTGTTACAGCAAGTTATAGTTAGGACTGCCAGCTCCTTGGCAGTCCTACTTCAGTGTAGGACTGCCATGGGTGTGACAGTCCTAGCTCTGAAACTCTGTGATGAATTTATGTGTGAATGAAATCATCACAGAACAATTCATCTAGGACTGCCAGACCCAGGGCAGTCCTTCACATGTGTTGGACTGCCCTGGGTGTGGCAGTCCTAGATATAATGTTTTGTGATCAAGTCACAGAACAATTCATCTAGGACTACCACACCCAGGGCAGTCCTTCACATGTGTTGGACTGCCCTGGGTGTGGCAGTCCTAGATGAAATGTTCTGTGACTTGATCACAGAACATTATATCTAGGACTGACACACCCAGGGCAGTCCAACAATGTGAAGGACTGCCCTGGGTGTGGCAGTCCTAGATGAATAGCCATGTACAGAACATTTCACACAAGTATCCAACACATATCCAACAGAAGTATTTGTTTTACACAAGTATCCAACACATATCCAACACAAGTATTTGTTTTACACAAGTATCCAACACATCCAACAGAAGTATTTCAACACAAGTATCCAACACATAACCAACACAAGTATTTCAACACAAGTATCCAACAACATGTTCGACACCCAAAAATATCAACATCCAAAATAGCCAACTTCAGACAATCAAACAACAACAAGTTTGCAAAATATTCAAAATCATACAATCAGACATCAGACAATCATACTACATATCATGGCGGACCTTCGAACGAGACTCCGTATTACGCATGAATGGGAACTCAACCTCGTCGTCGATGCGCTCAAGCTCGTTGGCGACCAAGACACTAGTGTCGACCAAGACACTAGTGTCACTTTGGCAAGTGCTCCGAAGTGTCTTGGCCAGTTCCTTCGCCCTTCTAGACTGTAAATGAAAGTATAATTGAATTTAGTCTACAAACATAAAAATCTCAAACTAATTACTAATGCGGAACTCACCATCTTCACCAATGAAACATACAAGATGTTTTTCGAATGAAGATTTCCAACAGCTACTACGGCCTCGGGACCCGGGTTTGTAGGGTTCAACAACTTAGGATGTCCGACCGCCGGAAGTACGGCATGTAGTCCTCACTGCAGTCGGCCATCTGGGTGACCGGTTAACTCTCATCTTCCACAAGCAGGTGCATTTGCCACTCGGAGTAGAAGTCGGTCACCCAGTCGAAATATGCCGGTTTGTAGTTCAATGGTTGGGTCCCGCGGGAGGTTCCAACATCTTTAGTGTGCGCTTCGGCACACTTTGCACGAAGCCAAACTGCCGAAGTACACGATCAGGCATGTACGGCTCCGTGATATCATAGCATGTGATCATGCCATGAAATAAAGAAACTTGTTGGATGGTACGACTCCCCTCGCAAAAATCTCGGTATGGATCCCAAAATATCTGTAGGAAAACAGTTAACAGCAAAAAAAACTTAACATGAAAAAATAAGTCCCAATTTATTACCTCTTCTGGTACCAAATTGTCAAGTACTTCACGAATGGAAGCCAGTACTTGCCAATCTTTGGTTTCCACCTGGGCCGGCCTCCATCGAGCCACTCTAGGAAGGTGTTCAAAATAGTTTGGGTTCAGGTCACCCCACCTGAGCATCGGAAAGTGCTCGTATATCCATGCCTATTCAATTTATAAGTTAATAGTCACAAATATAAACAACAAAATGAAGTATACGAGATTAAATTGTTGGAAGTTTTCTTACATGTAGCAGAGTCTGACATCCGACAATTGTCTTAGTCCCGACACGGGATGCGATGCCGAGCTCGCGGTAAAGATAGGCGAGAATACCGCTACTCTACTATATCAATGAAGTCATCTACGGACAATAAATTGAGCATGTACCTCGCATGTATCGAGGTTCGGACTTGTTCGAAATGTCATCGTTCCTAGGACGAACAGCATGTAAGCACGGGCCACCGTGTCGACCAACTCATCATCATCCTCATCCAATTCCATATTCGTGAAGTGCTCCACCAGAAATGACAGAGGAATTCCATATGATTTCTTGAAGCCGGGGAGTTGTAAAACTAGTTTCCTCAAGTCCAAGGTTACTTGAGACAAATTGACGATCTTCGAGTACATTTTGTGGATTTTCATTTCTGTAATATTCTTTGGTCATGACGCGACCGGTAACTGGTAGCCAGTATCTGGTAGACGTCGTCAAGTGTAATGGTAATCTCCCGCATGGGAGATGAACGTGTTGGT